>JAPYYX010001064.1:0-31840 GCA_030522605.1 Cremastinae sp. B BG-2022a | reverse complement strand
AATCGTATAAATTACCTATACTTTAAGGTACAATTTTTTATATACTCAAAACAATCATTAAATATATTTTTTTCACCTACATATTTTTCCGTACGGGTCCGCGGAATCGAAATCACGCTCCTCGAACTTCTGTCTCTCGGAATGAGAATTTTCGGAGCAAGGATACATGACGTTGAAAACAAGGAACGAGATCGTGCATCATTGTTCTCGTCTGCTCTGAGGCAAAATCCATCGAAAGTCTCTCGCAATCGAGAAATGCTCTAGATCATCTCAAAGAGTGCGAATCTCGCACGTTTACGATCTCATTTCGGAACGAGAATTCGCTTTGAAAGATGCCGAGTAGTTCGAAACTGCCAGTTTCACGTATCCATACTATTTTCCGCATGCCAGGTGTGCGGTTCTAATGGGATTATTACGATGTACGAGCGAACAGCGCTATTGTACTTGCGTTTTACCTCATATCCCGGCCGCCTTCCTCATCGGATCTCGTTCCTCTATCTTTCTCTCTCTCTTTCACGTACGAGCGACTGAGCATAAACCCCGCTGCACGAATAACCCGCATCCTTTACATACTAATGTCAACGAGCCTGAATAGCGTATTTAACGGGTTTATGAATATGCGATGACGCTGAGTTGAGATCGAAGAAATTTATCTCGTTTTATTATTTTCAATTTTTATTTTATTTTTGATTTTAAACGAAAGAACTTCTTCTCAATTATGCAATGATAAACATTTCATACGTCATGTTACTAAAAATGTGTCGGAGATAAATGTAATTATAAACGGAACTCGACGGAAAATAATTCAATGATCGATTAAATGAATTATATTTGAGAGCGAAGAAATTTATCTCGTTTTTTTTTCAATTTTTATTTTAATTTTGATTTTTAACGTTTTTAACGTTTTAACATGTGTCACGTTACTAAATTTTTCAGCAATATATAACTGTAATTATAAATTGAACAGAATTTTTCAAAGCTTGAAGCTTCAATTTTTATTTTATTTTTGATTTTAAACGGAAAAACGTCTTCTCAATTATGCAATGATAAACATTTCATACATCATGTTACTAAATGTTTCGGAGATAAATGTAATTATAAACAGAACTCGACGGAAAATAGTTCAGTAATTGATTAACTGAATCATATTCGGAATCGAATAAATTTATCTCGTTTTTTTTCAATTTTTATTTTAGTTTTGATTTTCAACGTTTTTAACGCATATTTTTAACGTTTTAACATATGTCACGTTACTAAATTTTTCAGCGATAACTGTAATTATAAATTAAACAGAATTTTTCAAAGCTTGAAGCTTCCGAGATTCAATATAAAGCTTTTTGGGACCTTCTGTACCGAATTATTAATCCCCGTACCTGGATTCACTGCGGATGACGGAGACAGCCTGGCACGAAGGACTCGGAAAATCAGGACGAAGATGACAGCGCCCCTGCCCAATCTCTCTTATCTTGAATCGTGAATAAATTTCGATGGTTAATATATATGTGTATGTATATATAGTTCGCCGTCGCTTTAGAAAATGAGCCTTCTGTTTTATCCTCCAGAGCCGAAGCTTTGTCTCTCCGCGAGGAAACGTAATAAAGAGCTCGAACCTCTGCCGAGGACGGACTACACGCTTTCGCGTTATTCATTATACTTATTCGAATTTACGTGCCGGCTTATTTCGCTCCTAAGAATTATTTTTCGTGGAACCAGAAAATTTATTCCCAGGCACGAAACCGAGTTATTTTTTTCACTCGGATTGAAAAAAAAAATTGTGGGAAAATATGTACGGCAACAGGCAGTTCAGAAATTCTTTTTTTCTCCTCGAGAGAGCGAGAGAGGCCAAAAACTTTGTCGCGTATTAAATTAGCGTGCTTTAATCCGAGCTAGACTGCCAACTTCTCAACCAAGGAGCAAGGATAAGAGCGGTCCTGGCAAGGATTGACGAAAACTTTTTAATCGACATTTTTTTCCCTCTGCGATTTTTTTTTTCGTTTTGATCAGGGTAGGAAAATTCAATTAGAGATTTTCGGGAAGAAATAAATTCGAGGATGTAAATTTTTATTTTCTTTAATTTTTGTAGTGAAATATAACATGGAATACGTGGTTACTTGCCGAGCTGGCAAAATCAACGAGATATTTTTTTTCGTCGCTGAAAAAGAAAAAAGCGAGTCAGACGAAACGATGAGCAGTTTCGGGAAAACAGAAGATCGAGTGTAAGCGATATATTTCTGAACTGACAGAAAGGGTATAACGGATAGAGAAAAAGGGAATGAAGAAAATAAGGGAATCTGGAGGATTGCTTCATTTTGGTTTAACCAAAACCGATGACTGTTACGATCCGAGATAATTCGGGAAACGAATGAGAATGAGTAACGACCACGAAAACGTTTGTAGCGCTTTTCCCCTTCCTTCAATTTCTCTCTATACGTGTACACGGATATATTTTCACCCCGAGATAGTGACGTCCCTCGTGCAGTCGAGAAACTCTCCAGAACATTGCAGATTCGTCGAAATAACTGCTACAGATTTATGTCTACGGTTGTACCGTCGTCC
Source organism: Cremastinae sp. B BG-2022a (assembly GCA_030522605.1). Taxonomy (NCBI): domain Eukaryota; kingdom Metazoa; phylum Arthropoda; class Insecta; order Hymenoptera; family Ichneumonidae; species Cremastinae sp. B BG-2022a. The sequence continues at coordinate 29,284 of JAPYYX010001064.1, read as the reverse complement.
TTTATTCTCTGTATATTTCTATCTCTTAAATCATTCTCAGCTGTCCTACGGAGCTTTTACTGATAAAAACTTCAACTTTTCGATACCTCGATTTATTATATTCAATTTCTTTTTTTCTATTTTATAATTTTCAACTGTTTGATTTTTCAAAGTATTTTTGTCAAATTAAAAAAATGAAAATTGTGGTTTATTTATGCAGATTACACTTTAATTTACGAATTTGGTAAATTATTCGTCCATGAATCGAAGTAATATTAATAATGTGCATAAATCATTCTTTATTTCTTGAATCAACTACATTAGCAATTTGGTCATTAAACCTAACGATTTTATATTCTTGGCTGAAAGAGTGAATGCCGAGTTCCGTTTAAATTTTTTACTGGAACTCCAAAACGTGAGTATTATTCGAGTGACGTTTAGTTACGAGGGGTGGTTCTCTTGTCTCGAGAAGGGTAGCTGTTTAAAGCTACTGAAGGAGCACGCATACGGGGGAGATCTAGGGAAAAGAGAGACGTGGCAATTATGGTAGGAGGATAACTGAGAGATTCCCTCGCGCGTCTAATTACGAGTAATTAGGAGAATTAAGACGAGGCTTCTGGAGAGGGAGAAAACGGACGAGAGAGAACGAGATACCTCTCTCTCTTCCTCAAACTCTCGGTATAAAAGCTGAAACGCGATAACTCTTTTTTACGACGGTAAAAAACACGGGCAAAAAGAAATGATTAAAAAAAATTCGGAAAAAATTTATCTTCGCTCCTCGTTTCACCGCTATCGCTCTGTCCTTCCGTAATTCGGAATTTTAAGGACGACGGGACACTGACAACCCCGCTACCTGACCTCACCAAATTTATTCCGCTCACAAACTCTCCGGTATACTACTTCTTCCCAGATCATGCTTATTTCCGTATTCAATTTATTCAGTTTTATGTTTTTCATGAAAACACAAGATTCTCTTCGGAAATCGATCGCAGTGTGTTTTGGAATAAGACAAAAAGAGCACGTTTCATCATTTTCTGTCAAGCTACTATATTTTTGCATTAAAATTTAAAAACTAATATTTATTAACATCAGTATTCAATAATACAGCTTTTGAAATAAATGTTTTCATGACAGAATATTGTAGCGATGAGAATTCAGAATTGAGAAACTTATTCGAGAGTCACTGAAAATTGTCAGTGATGAAAAATGACCTGAACAATGATTTTTCGGAATCTGTTCGTATAAAAGATTTTCCGGATTCGAGAATAACGGGCGGAGAAACGGAGAGTACTCATTTGTATGAGATATCAGGCCAACACGCGATGTGTATCCGAGTCAAGGAGAGTAAGCGAAAGGGCTCCGAAACGTGTAATACACTCGAGAGGAGAACCGCTCGCGAGGCAGATATATGCATAAATGTATTATAAACAGACAAGAGAGCCGGTGGATGCATGCGAGGGAAAGAGAGATATTCGTACAATATTGTTGAATCGTGCCAGAGAGAAGAAACATTTCTCTCTATTTTTCGTGTGTCTTTTCATCCCTCTCGTATCTTTCTCTCTATATTCCTCCATATTTCTCTCTCATGGTACGGAGCGAAAGGGTTAAAAGCAGTCGTACACGTCAGAGATTTCGCGTAACAAGAGGAATACACGATCCTCTCGTTTCCGTAGTGGTATCGCGTCTTCCCGGGCTTATAACGCGGGCTGAATTCCGGAAAATTACAAGCTCTCGCTGGATCCTCCCGTGACGGTGCTTCCTCCTGATTTTGAGTCGAGAGTCAAGCGCGCGTAGAGAAATATGTGCGCGTATGCTCAAATGACGCAAGCGAGAGTTGTCTCTGATAACGCGGCCGTTACAACGGGCGAGTCTCGTGTTCACGCTGCTCATCCGCGGTTGGCACAGCGTGGATTTCGCGAGTGGAAAGCGGAAGAGGAAGGCGACGCTAACGTGTGTCGGGGACCGAGAAATTTTGCCTCTGCTCTCTCTTTCTCTCTCTCCTGGCATTTCACCTTTTACTCGTTTAATGCGGAAACGCGTGTGACCCGAGAGAACTCGGTGAGCAGGTCTCGGGCGTCGGCTTTCTCGCTCTCTCGCGGCCGACGAGAGAGCCCCGTATCCGATAAACTCAAGGCACACGTGCGACTACCGACACGCGGTAACATCCTGCGTTGTTATATATATCTCGTATACCATTGTGCATCGTATAAATATCGTTGCGCGACTCTGTATACAAGTTTCGTCACAGCGTTATTTTCTTTCTTTTTTTCCACTTTTTATTATTTTTTCTTCTTTTACATTTCTGCTCTTTCTACCGCGCAGCTTTCACCGAACGCACACCCGTCTGCGGTAGAAAATTAAAAAAGGGAAACAGAGAATGTGATTGCAACCGAGAGCCCGGCGAGATGGTTGTTCCGTTGTCACGGATCCCAGCGTCATCCCTCACGCCCTCGGAATACCCTTTTTTCCGCAGAGCGCGAATGAGAATCGAAGCAGAATGGAAGAAAGCGGAGAAAAAACGAAAATATAGGAGGGAAACACTGCATAGGGGCATTGTGCACTTGATGCTTGTTCTCCCTATAAATTCTCTGCGCTATCTCTATGCGGAGTCCTTTTTGCAACGATACTTACAAAAATCTTTTGAACTTTAACCCTTTTCGGTACATCCCTACTATATCGGTTGCAAACGTCTTTTTTCTACAGATTTTTATTACTTTTCCATCCTCAAGTGTCTTTTGCTCGCGTAAGCAAAAATTAACATAGTTCTCTGTAAAATATCTTCTCAGCTCTTATTCAGATTTTTTGGGTCAATTTTGAAATTTAGTCGTGGATTCTTCAAGATATATTTTTCGTCACTCGAAATTGTCAAAGGAGGAGTTACAAATTTTGAAAAAGTCTTCTTTTATATGATTTGAAAAATTGATGAATTTTTTGGGAATTCGTGAGTCGAAAATTGTTCTCATTTTAATGCATTACGTGTTTGAAAAATTTTCTGAAGTGATGGAAATATAATGCAATTTATTATTACAGCCCAGTTGGGCTTGGGCACTTCCCTTCGATGGTCTATTAATTTTTTAATTCTTCCTCCATTATTTTTCAACAAAAAATCCTCTAAATCTCATCTGAGAATTTTCATTCTTTTTTTGAAATTTGAGTGCGAGAGGCTGAAAATTGCAGCTGTAAAGAGTCGAATGGAACAGAGGAAAGAAAAGAAATTACAAGGGGAGAAAAAGTTCTCACTAATCGCAAGCGCTTTGAAGATGAACGTGGAAACGAGAATCCGCCGAGACCTGATTTTTTATATTATTTTTAACTATGTTATATAAGAATAAAAACGAGCCTCTGTGACGAGAAAGATCCAATTTAAGTTTAAAGCTCGACATGTTTTCAACGAGACGAAAAATGCTTTCCAAAAATAAGGAACAAAAACGAGAAGCTAAAGAAAGAGAAAGATTCGAATAAAGAGTTAAATAAAGAGGTAAAATTTAACCCAGCTAGCTATGAAATTTTTTTCGAGTCCGGTTCGTTCTCTAATTTCGTTCTTTCTAATGCTCCGACATTAATAGATTGAGCTGCTTTAAAAATCGTGTCGCGGTTACAAAAGGATTCCCGGATGATTCGAAGGGATGAGAGAAGAATTTCTCTACCCGTGTTTCCTCTTTATTTTCCTTTTTTTCTTCTTCTCTTCCCCTCTCTCGTTTTTTCGTCAGGATTGTAACCCCTATAGAGACAAACCGAAAGCTCTGAGCCATTAGTAGGGAAAAAACACAAAGAATACCCCGAGGGGCCAGAAAAATTAAATTATCTCTTCACCGTGGCTCAGGCTTTAGAGCTTTTTTCCTGAACCGGGTGACACAACGATAAAGCGTAAAAAACGCTGGAACAATTGAGAAAATAATTGATAATAAAATGAGACTACAAATTCGACAAGTTTGACCGAAAAATCATCCTCGAAGTTAAATCCTTTTTCTCCTACGTATATCTCTCGAGGACTTTCGAAATGAAGTGGTTGAAAAAGGACATTTCGAAAGCACGTTTCAAAGCGCTTTACCATTGTTTCGAGCAAATAAAAAGTGGAAGAAAAATCTCTCTCTCTCTCTCTCTTTTTTTGCGTAGTCGCCGTTTCCGTTTTATTGTTTCCGCGCGCACTTGTGCAAAAGTCACAGAAATTTTCTCGCAGACGCACGTTCGCTTTGACTGTGGATTAAGCGGGAACGTGCCTGCATTAGATTTGCCTCTATGCGAGCCAAGAGAAAATCGTCGGCGCTCGCAAAGAATGGCAAAACACTTTATTAGCTCAAACGTGATTTTGCATTCGTTTTCTATTCGAGAAGCGCGGAAAAAGGAAATGTTTTTTAATTTTTTTAAGGGACCGGGTTAACCAATCGCAGAGGACAAGAAAATACAGTAGAAAAATCCTCATTACGATTCGCCAATTTGTGATAACATCAACCTTGTATTTCCGGGCTCGTTCAACCGAATGTCGAGAAAACAAAAAACTGAGGAAAGAGAGAAAAATCACGGTTGTACGTTGACTGCTACGGAAACGGATGGGAACCAAGATCGCTGGATGAAACAAACGAATAATAATGCAGAGACTGAAAAAGCAAGCGTTGCCATCGAAGGAGTACGATAAATCGGAAATCAAACCTCGGATTTAATTCCGGTCTATTAATATATTTCAAATATTTTCAACGACGTATCTACACTCATACATAATATGTTTTTAGTATACCAATAAAATAATTCTTTATTGAAACTATTATTGTTGTAGCAATCACAGTTAATTCTATAACTGCTTATCTGTGGTTTAAAATGTACCACTAAATGACACATGATTAAACTGCTCGTTCAATTTCAGCATAATTGATTAAAATTGAGAATTTTCAATCAAAAATCCAATTTGTCTTTTGAATTCATCCTAATACACCCTACTGAAGAAATTATTGCTTATTAACGTATAAATCTTTTATTTTGATTCTTATGTTTTGAGGAATTCTCTAATTTGCCAATTGCAACTAAAGCACCAAAAAACAAACTTGGTTATCAAAAAAACTGAACGACCACCAAAAGCGAATCAACCTAAAAACCTGACAAGTGTGAATGTATCTCTTCAAAATGGAATTACATGAACGCAAAAAGGCTGATCGAATTGAAAATAGGTATAGTCACAACAAAGAAGGGAATGAAAAGGGGCGATTCGATTCGAGGCAGAATAAAAAAAGTGTATACATTGATAAGAACTGTGGATTAAGCTGGCATTGATGAGGGGATACACGGGTGAATTTAGGTCAATAACCTCTCGCACCCTCTCAGTATTTCCCCAAGGATAAACCAGCGAACGTAGGTGAATTAATCCCTCTCCTTTTCCGCGGTTGTATATATCGAGTTTTCACGCGTCCGAGAAACACGCGCGGACACGTTGTTTAATTAAAATCCTGGCGAGGTATTAAAAAGTAATTAACGTACGAGCTGGTCTTCGGGAAAGCCGATGCGGTTGGCGCCGGGAAAGCGAAGTCACGCGAGAATTCGCGGAAAAAACTTTCAAAATTGTTTGACTCATTCAATCCTAAAAATTAAATGCAAAGTAAATGAGAGAAAAAGAGGAATTAGTAAAAGTTGAACAATTACTTTTTTTTATAGGATGATCGTCCAGAAGGAACGTGTTGATTTTTTTCTTACCGAGATTCCTTATCATCCGTTCTGGAACGATCGAAAAAATGGTATGTAAAATTTTGGTTTCCGTTGGTCGTTAGAATTGCGTAATTGCCTGCACGTGCGCCAGAAACCTTGAACCGGAAACAATTCTTGGTTGTACGAAGTGCATGCAAATTGAGCTTCCTTCGGTCTCGGCACGCAAGAATCAGAAGCCAGAGTCAAGGAAGGACGATATATATAAAGCGGGAAAAAGAGGGTAGGAGAGGAAGATGAAGGGAGAGGCGGAAGTGAATGCGATCAACGCAGCTCTCTCTGCTCCAGAGGGTTTGTCCCTGCTTTGGTTTGACCCCCAAGTCGCCGGGGACTTGTACGAAATTTGTCCAAATTGGACAAACTCGAGGCAGAGACTACCGGGATTTACCGAGCGCGATGGGGAGGAAGCCTTGACGTTAGTTCAGATAGTTGACCAAAGGATACGACCAACTGGGATCGCCGTATGTGTCATCTCGACGATCGTATCAGTCACAAGGTACAGATCACTGACACTGATCGGGCTTCCTTCTCCAACTGTCACCTCATTACGAAATTGCACGTGCATGTATATTTTTTTAAGAACATTTTATATTAATCTCCAATTATAAAGTGTTCAATTAATAATTATTAGATATTGAGCAAAAATTATAAACAAAGCACATTTTTCTAAATAGTATCAAGACCATCAGTACACATGAACATCGTTACACAGTCATTTCGTTCGTACTTTCAACTGTTATGAAAATAATGTTACCGAGTACGCAATTACACAATATGATCATCATCATTCACATCACACCTCATTCACAATGATTTGTCTGAAAATGGAAATCTGGCACATTCCAAGAGAAAAAAATCAGAGAACCGGACCGCTGACAGCGAAATAACAGAATTGCAGTGTGTGTAATTGGCAGGATTAAAGATCAAGTTGAAAGGTACGGAGGGGTTCGATGAATGTTGCAAGAGATTGGAAAGGGAAGTCCGGGGAGAATGTGGCATCAGCGAAACGAGCAGCAACAACGGATGATATAGGATCAGGCTATTACGTAATCTGTCAGGGCGTGAATATATGTCCGGCGTTAGGAGCCGACCGGGAAACTGAAGGGCGGGTATATACGGGGGATAGAGGCACGCAAGTGCGTTCATAACGGGGGGCAGTTGGAGGTGGTTCGGTGCTCGTGGCCAAGCTTCGCCGCCTCGAGGGAAGCGTAGCTTACGATCATGTCCGATCGTCGATAGCCATACATATTGTATATCCTTATTTACCTATGCGCACACTCGCTCCAGAAATATGTGCCCGCACAGGGCCGCATTGTGCCCTCTCCGTGCCAAGACACAATGCGCCCTCCTCATCCTCTCGACTCTCTCAACATCTCTCCCTCCAAATAGCACACGCATGTTTAACCCGACGCTTCTCACTTTCCTCGTAAATGTCAGTCTCTATATTCAAACGTCAAACTTTCGCAAACACGCGTCGGTCTGATGCGTACATCCGCGAAGCCGGAAACGTAAAATTATGAGAAATTTTAATCAAAAATTAGCAAAAAATTACACTTCAACGGTTATGCAATTTATTATAGTATTTTGATTATATACACATAAGATTCCTACTGTCAAATTTATCTTTATTACCTCCCAGTGAGCGCACTGGTAAAACCCATAAAATTTTATCTAATAAGTACGTCTGTAATTTCTCAATTGAAAAGAAAAACATTTGGGAACGTGTATATAGAACTTCCGCAGTTGCAGTCAGACGAGAGTAGAGGAAGGATAAAGAAGCAAAGAAATGGAGAGTGAAGAGAATGAAGCGAGTGTTAAAGAGGTTGAATTCCAGCAAACGCTGAGTAGACACAGAGTGGAAGGACAGGGAGGATTGTGGAGGAGAAAGACGTGTAATAACGTTACTGTATGTCTAAATTTCTTGTGTATACATACACATACATATACAAAATGGATATACGTATATAGCATTCAGTGCACATTTCCGTGAGACGAAGCGGAAACGAAACGAGAGCGGGAGAGGTTCACCCTTTTCCACTCTTCTTCCTCTCGTATAGTCGTACAGAGGGCGCATACACGTCTCAAGAATCGCATCTCTCGGTGGTGGTCGCGTTTTTCTATACTCTCTGCGACATGGGACACGTAGATGGCTTTTTATACGAGGACCTCCGAGAGGAAATGGAGACGCGATTTCTTGACGGAAAAAAGAGGCGAGGACGAAGAAGAAGTAAAGATAAAGAGAAAGCAGTGGTAGCATTGATGACGAGAAATAAAAAGAAGCTCGCACACAAAAATGTCCCCCCGGGGCTACGTGAATGCCCGCGAAGCGAGAAAAGAGAGCAATTTTTACGATACCCTCAAAAAGGAGAAAAGCCAAGCTGTCGTGCTTTATGTGAGAAAAATACATTTCCTTTCCGCTAAGGGAAAAAAAAACACGAAATCTATCTTTTTCTCGTATTTAAATTAAAGGTCAATACGATCTTTCCGCACTTTTCTCTCTTCTTCCATTCCACCAGATGTTCGTCATCGATAAAATTTCTGATTTATGACTTTTCTGGGTGACAGCTTCCGGGTAAATAAATCGCGGAGTAGCGAAATATCGTTGCGCGAGTTCCAGTAGTGAAAAAACGAGAGTTACGCCCTCCTGTTTTTTTTTCAGAACTGAGAATCAACTCGGAGGGCAATTCGTTTCGAAGGGAATCAATGGAAGAGATCCGCAGCCGAAGATTGCAAATTCCTGAGCGGTCTCGAGAAACGTCAATTGCGTACTCGTAAAAAAAATTAACTTCCGAGCATAAATTTTGGAATACCGAGACATGAAAAATGTAACTACTTACGCAAAGGAAAAGATCACGCTCATTTTTAGAAAACATTCAGCAAGGATCCAATAAACGATTGAGTCAAATGTCCTGGTTATTATTATCGGCCATGGTTGCCCATTAGTCGGTTGAATATTAGAGATGTTTATGGTGGTCGTTTACGCCAAGAATTTTTTCATTCGCCACCGGGCGATTTGGACGAAGCGCTATAGGGAAAAAAAGAATTCAATTTCTCGGAGGATCGTGGAAAAACGAGACGATAAACACAAAGCAATGATTTTCGTCTCGTAAAGCAAGAATGAACGAAGAAATAAAAAAGCATCGTCAACTGCGCAGAAAAAAAGGTTTGACCGGATGTAGATGAAGATAAAAAAAGGAATATAAAATGTAGGTGAGAAACAATGGTCGCGAAAAGGATGAACTGGAATTGTAGAGCTAAAAAAGTAAAAAGAATCAAGGATAAGAAAAAGATAGAAATTTAAAATAAAAATTAAAAGTGAGGAAGAATGGCTGTCTCCTGAATGCTTCGCAGTTCGAATCTAAACAAGAGGGAAAAAAGAACCCTTTTTCCATTCTCTTATTCAATAAGGGAAAAAATTCGATGTAAATTTAATTTACTCGGAAGAGAGCTTGGACGCTCCAATCAATTTAAAATTCAATTTATCTTAAAATAATACGAAAATAAATATTGAATGGTTGTGCATCTCAAATTTTTTTGTATTTGCAAAAATATTTTTTTATTGAGAGAGAAAATTTAAAAAATAGAATAATCTCAAAATAATAAACACTTGTTACATTATTTTAGATCTCAATATATTTTTTATAAAGATCTTGTTTTTATCGAACTAGAAAATAAATTGATTTTGGATAGGAATATCACATTCCGATAAGTGAACAAGTGAGAAAACGTTCGCCCGAAGAATTGACATGACCAGAAAAAAAGAGAGTACATATCGGCTACTGAATTTTATGATCCCGCTCTGCCAAACCATTTCCTGAAATCCCTCTGCTGATATCTTCACATATACCGAACACGAATTTGCAAAAAATGTCAAATATCAGCAAAAAAAATGAAAAATATCATATCCCACATAAGTGCTGGTCAAAAGAAAAAAAAATTGAAGTAAAATAAGCAAAAAAAATCGATAAAAAAAAAGAAATGACGAGGATCGAACTTATAAACAACCGTGAATGAAAATTCACGATCGGGAGGAATTTTCGCTCGCACTCTATCGCTTTTTGATACCCGCCGACACCTGCTGTGAATTTTAAAGCACGAATCTCTCTCCCCGGCTTCGGTTTTCTCACTTTTTTCGCGGCGTATACAGAATATCGAGAATCGAGGCTCGAAAGGAGACGTTTTATGGAAAAGGCTCGAAGACTTCCGGCTCGTCGTGTAAGTAGCGATATAACGAGCGATTCGCCTAATATCGGAACATGAATAATACACTCGTTGCATGTGTATACGGGAGACATTTAGCGGATCGCGAGTGTGCGTATTACGAACACAGGCATTATACTGCGTAATGCCCTGCTATAATATTTCCATAATGTTATGAGGATGCTGCAAATGGCCAGCGAACGAGAAATCGTTTGAACGACGCTCAGCCAACGTGTACACGTATACCAATCGATAATCCATATCCCTAACTCCTCTTGTCCTCGCAACTATCTACGCGAAACACGTTAATATCGATTTGTATCGGATAATATTCTCGTCATTTCAAAACTTGTGTTTGCAAAGTTATATTTTCTTGGGCTGGAATTAAGTGTTCGTAATAACCGTTCATCAATCTCTAATGACATAATATAAATGAGGACAGCAGAAACCAATCGAAATAATTCTCTCTGATGCATAATAAAGATATGATTCAGAACATACGTTAATTCTTTTCGACTGCGAATGAAGAACTGTAAATGATGCTTTTAGTAAAAAAAATATATTCCCTTGTAATTTGTATTTTTTGATCGAGAGAAAATGAATGAGAATTCCGCTTGACGAATGGAAATGGCTTTTTACGTTAATTCCAGGTAATAGTTTAGAATTTAGTTGACGAGATGGACAGTCAACGAAAGATAAAATATTCCGAAATGTGAAAAATCAAATGGCTCTTTTTCCGTGTAACCGAAATGACGCACGCAGCCATTAATCCACGCGGTATACACACGACGGAGTTTAAAGGGGTGATATACAATTCATAGCGCAGAACGAGCGCTCGTCAATGTGAGCGAAGGGATCACGTACCGCGTTAATGGAAGAGAGCACGGTAGAGGCGTATCAGATACAAATTCGAGAAACGTTGACCATTTTCCCAAAATCTCGGTCCGCAGAGTGGAAGCGAGATAGAGATAGAGGAAATTCATAGCTAGCAAAAGAGAGAATTTGCCACAATGAATACAACGGTTCCGGCTACATTGCGATTATATGCACATATAATTATCCGAGAGCGAAGAGGGCTCTTGTGGTTAGGTCGCTCCATGTACTATAGTGGTCCTCGTTCTTTTGGTTTCTGAGCTCGCTGGAAAACGCGAACAGCGCTCGTTGCTCGAGCATACTTGGCCATTAACGCGAGCGCGTGTGGAACTTCGTCACGGTTCGTCGATGTATGAACTCATCGCTGGTCGGGGGACCTGTCGCGACTGACTGCATCAACGAAAATTCGTGCATCGCTCTCTTGTCGGTCTCTCTCGCCCGGCGTTCGTCGATCATATCGCGAGAACGCTCCCAGCGATAATGACGATGATGGCGTCGATGCCATTTGTTCATCGGACCGGAGATTTATTATACTGTTTGCGAAGGGCTGTCGAAACTTTCTCACTCACGGCTGATCGATCGAGAAATAAAAGTCTCTTCGTGAATTTGCCGAAATGAAATTAGAGCGGGGAATATATTTCGAGCTCGACTTTTGGCATATGTCGGGCAAGCGTTACGGGATATAACGCGTGAGAAAACGCGAATGTTTACGAAAACGAGGCCTCGTCACACGACATGCTCTGCCAAGTAGTGAAAACCACTCTCAGGTCAGACGAATCTAGAACTCCTGGAAATACAAAACGAGAGAGAGAGAGAGGAGACATGGAAGAAAAACGACGTTATCTAATTCTAACAAAGACGTAAGCAATTAAGAAACTCGAGTACGAGCTTTAATTACGTCGACATTAAATCCTAGTCAAATATTTTCCATCTCTCGCTGGTTCGCGTTCACCTTTGTCACACGCGAAATCACAACAGAGTCCAGAATCAAAGAAACAAATCCTATTTTTAAAGAAAGTTAATTAAATACTAAATAAGCTATTTAATATTTTTAAAATATTAAAAAAATTTTAAATAAATATTTTTACGATAAAAATAATTTGTTATAAAAAATGGAATAAATAGCTGTAATGTATGTAATTTCAGATAACCACGAAATTGTAAATATTTATAATACTGAGCATAATGCGTTGTGGAAAATTGGAATACACAATGCGTGAATAAAAAGTGGGAGCGATGCTTTATGGAATAGATTTTGGATGAGAAGCTTTGAAAGTAATATCTTGGGGATCCATCCGGTCGGGGAATGATGCCGGGTGAAAAACGAGACGAGCAAACACACACGTTATCTTTGACAGTGACAGGGAGGAAGGGATGATGAGAGAAGTAGGGGTGAGGTACGGGCAGTTTGTTCTCTGTATACACGATACTAAAACCTGACGAGTCTCTCAGCACGTAGCGCGGAGATAACACGCGACGAGGATCATCGGACTGACGTGGGGGAGAGAAAACGTGTTGTTCATCGAGAATTTACAGTGAACGGCTCGGAAAACGGCCGAGGTGAGAGCGAGAGGGCGCGCGAGGCGTTTCGACATTTTTCGGGTCGCAAAAATATGGAGATCGTCACAGAGATCTCTCTGATCTACGGATCAGTGGTCCAGAAACGTTGGTCCACCAGTTTTTCGTCGACCGATGTGTCTATAAGTTTTTATTGGAAAATTTACATTCACATATATGCATACATATTCGGACCAAGTGTGCGACCTCGCCGATGGGTTCGACAAACTCGAATCTACTTCTCGTCCCATATGTTTTCCCCAGCCCTCTCTCACGCCAACTATTTCTCGCTTCATTAAAGCCTCCTTCTCCGCTCGTCCGCCCCAAAATCGGACTCGTGTATCGACTGAATTCCGACTCGATCATTTACGTGATTTATTTATGGTGATAAATTTTATTTATTTTGCGAATTTTTTTTCTTTTTGCTAAGTTTAGAAGATCCATGCATATTCTAATATGTAATTAAAATTTGAAAGCACTTGTCTGAACATTTTTCTTATCACCTATATTAGTAGAATTCAATGAAAAATGTAATTTAAGCAATTTTTTCACAATTGAGTATACATTTTTCATTGTGATAAAATCTTCTTTTTGCCAATTTTAGAAGTTTCATGCATATTCTGATATGTAATTAAAATTTGAAAGCACTTGTCTGAACATTTTTCTTATCACCTGGAGTAGAATTCAATGAAAAATGTAATTTGAACAATTTTTTTTCACAATTGAGTATACATTTTTCATTGAAAGACGTTCGATTGACAAATCAATTTTGATTATTCAACCAGGATGAGATTCGCATAAATATTTTAAGAAATTTGAATCTTCATAATTAATTTTTGAAAAACTCTACGAGAGCAATTCCTCGTTGATGTTCTCAATTTAGAAATCGTTGTTCCTCCAATTCGTACATATTCTTCATCTCTTTTTTTCGCGCTATGTCGGCCAGTGAAAACGAATTTTCCGGGTACTTTCATTCTCGGGCTTTATAGCACAGTTGCAGAGAGCAAGTTTGTATTATGGGTAAGAAAGAACTCGGGCAGAGTGGTTGCGCGTTCAACACACACCCAGGCAGGGAATATACAGAGACTTCTCGTTGGAGAAGACGTGGGCGTGCAACTCGCTCGACTTTCCGTATAATATTTCGCCGAAACGAATTCGCTCCCGGGCGCGGCCCGTGTCACGGCGTATACGAAAAAATATACATACGCGAAAAAACGTATAAGCACGCGAATTTACAAGGTAAGAAGAACGGAGAAGGAAAAAAAATGAGAAGCGGCGCGAGCGAAGCCGCGACACTCGCGATAACGCGTCGGCGATTTTTCATCGTAAAAAGTTTCTCCAAGACTCGTGAATTACGAGCGGTTAAGATAGCACATAGTCACGAAGCAAAACTGACGCACACGTCCGACGCGTCGTACCTTTTTATTTCCTTTTCTCCATTTTTCCGTTTTATCCTTTTTCTTCTTTTTATGGATTTCTCCAAACATTTTTCTCAGGCTCAATTTCTGCAATTTAACGCAAAACAAAGTTTTCCTTTTACTCCCGACGGCTTGATTCATTGACGGGAGATAATAATGGAGCTTTGATACATTTTCGGTCAATAGAGAGAGGCGAACCGGGGCGCGCTCGCCGAGAAAGAGGCAACGCCGAGTCATGTTGAGTCATAAAACACGTATACGAGGCTCTCAGGTATTTTCTCCTGCGCGCGCTTATTCCCAAAATGATTCAGAGACTCTCTGCTGTCTCGCTGCCAAGAGTTCAATTCCGTGCACCACATCCCAAGGGATTCATCTCGCCCGTACACCCTATCGCCTTTTCTATCTCGCCCTCACTCTTTCGCTCAACGTGGCTTCGACGATTCGCCTTTTATAACCGCGGCAACCAGTTCAAAAACTAGCTCATCTACGATCGATCATTTTCCGCATTGACTATATATCGACCTAAAATGTTATTTTCATTACATTTCGTTGCATTTCACGAATAATGATTTTTCATATTTTTAATTGAGAAATTTTTATGTACCGAAAATTCATTAAATTTTATATTCGTATTTGAAAGTTTTGAGAACAATATTCACTGATGTTCTAATTTTTTTCAAACTATATTTTAAATTTGAAAAAAATTAGTTTCATCGACAATTATAACATTTTTTTCAAAACGGATTGTTAATTACTGAAATTGATTTTTTTTGTGTAATTTTATCTCTAAAGTCATATGAAAAAGTGTGCAGAACGTGTTTCAATTGAGGACGTGATTATTCAGGAAGCGAGAACGCTTTAGACTCGCTCTAGTGGAATAAACTGCAGAAAAGAGAGCCAGATTTAATATTTGCTCTAGTGTATTATTTCTAGCCGCGTATACGCGTTGTATGTACAAATATAGCGGTGGTGTTAAAACACTCTCGTTAATCCGAAATGTTCGCCATAACACATAATCCCATTGAGCTTTCTCTTACTCTCCCCCCTCCCCCCTCCCCCCGCCTTTCGTTGTCTCTTTATGGCTCATTTTCTGGTAGGAATGGAACTGGGCTCGGATTACATTGTTGCGTTGAAATTAATATTCTTCCCGACCCAGAGAATAAGGGAATTTAAATTTGTATGACCTTCAACGAACTCGAAAGCATCCGGAAGGAGAGAAAATAAAAATTCACCACTTTTGTGGCGTCGATTGAATCCGGGAGGACATAAAAAACTCGAATAAATCGTTCCCAGCGATTTTTCAGTCGGGAGTGGTCTTCCCGCGTTTAAAAATGATATCTCACTCACATTTAACCACTGGGCACAAATATCTCTCGCCAGAGAGAATAAAAAAGTGCAGAAGGATTGGAACGTTCGACTCGACCGAAAATTAATAATTCTTTTTGCTCCAGCGCGAATTTATTCGACGATAAAAATTCGCGATGAAAGTCGAATGCATACATAACAATTTTATAATGAATAATATATCTCAAAAAAATCTACGAAAAAATAGCCGAGAAGGACAATTTTTTTGCAATCCATTAAGTGAATTTGATGGCACGTGCAAATACGATAAATTGAACTTTCATATTCGAAATTCCTATTTTCGTATAAGTATTGAAATTGAAAAAAAAATTCAGAAAACAGACATTAAGTTTTATACTATCATTTTATAAATCATATCTGTGTTTTGTGTTAAGATTGAATATTTTGTTAATTGTTTAATTAAATCCAATATACAATATAGCTAACTCTTAAATTATAATAAGGGATCCAGCACCTTTTCAGCACTTGATGATGTTGTATACAAAACAGCATGAAAATGTAATTATCTAAATTTCAAATAGATGATTAAAATTTTCCCGTCACTTTCAGTATTCATAAACATTATACAAATGAATGCAATTATTCATCAGCTGATGTCAGTTGTGTAAGACTACAATATCGTGTTTACGATCTGAAATTTCAATCCATATTATTTTATCTTGTTATATTCTCACCATATGGTGCCTTTAGCAAAAACGTTTTCCTTTTATAGATTTTTTAGAATCAAATTTTTAATGCGAGCCATTGACCGTCGTCTTTTAACCCGAATTGTGATAAAATCTTTACGCGATGTTTATTAAAATGAATAAAAAAAAATGAGTATTTCAAAATTTTTGAAGTTTCCACAACTTCGTTCACCTAAATATTTAAGAATCTGGATACGTGTGAGCTCGCGAAACGTCGAAACGTTATATGGCTCCCGGTACAGGTGAGAAACGCGGGTTTCCTCGCTTCTTATTCCCTCGTAAACGAAAGGGACGTTTTACAGCGAGCATAAAAGATTACAGAACAAAGTTCAGCACTTTTATTCTCTACGTAACGCAGTGCGAATTACGCCCTTCTACGTTAAAAGAGAAATAAAAATCGTTCACGGTTCTTTCCGCATTTCCATGCAAAAGGAAAGGAGAGAGAGGGAACGAAGGGAGCGGAGGAAGAAAAATATTGTGTTTCAACTGGAATTTCCTTTTTTTTCGATTCTCGATCCCAACTCCTTCTTCCAATTTTTTTACTCTTTTCCAGTCGTATATATCTCCGGGTTTCTCCTTTTTGAATTTTTTTCTTCCTTCCCCTCGACCGCGATAATGACGATCTATGGTTTCCAACGTTTTCACCTTTTTTTCTCCTTTTTACTCCGTAGCGAAATTCCAGTGGTTTCGGTCAAGAATCGTTTACGCGAATTCTCCATTTGTTATCCTCTTTTTTCTTAAACTATATCGCTCAACTCTGAAAAATGTGATATAAAAAAAATAAAAATTTGTTTAAAAACGCAAAGAGATTAAAAGCCACCGAACATTCCTTCTCCGGTCGAAATTCCGCGACGGAGTTATAACTTCTCAACTTCATTTAACTTTTGTGGTGAGAATATAGAAATTTCACGTTCGTATTGTATGTGAATAATTAAAATAAAGGATACCAAATAAAAAATAATACTCTAGAAAATTGATCCACATTGCGTTGTCGGGTGTAGAATTACAATCAAAACAATTATCTCGTGATATAAAAAATGCTTTCATAACAATAAAATTCGGTCAAGGGATCGAATTAATAACGAGATAAACCATAACCGGGAATAATCTCAAATCAGATTGAACAATAATCCGCTTGTGCTGCGAAAATCTCATAAATATCTCTTCCGTGTCAACGCCGAGGTCAAAGAGAAAATACTGTAAAAGAAATTGAAGCTGAGGCTTTCTCAATTACTTATCACGAATTGCAACCCCTGCACATTTTAATGAGAAGATAGAAGAAAAATGAGAAAACTGATAATATTCTCGCAGTCAGCTACGAAAAACGAGAGAGAAGAATAAAAAGTGTGCGAGAGAGAGAGGTCCCAATTATTTTCTGCTCACTCGGTGGAAAAAATTTTCTACTTTCGATGATAGTGGCACTTTCGAACGATGATACGATCTCCAACAAAGACGCAGGGGAAACGGAAAAAAGGAAAAAGTAAATCGAATCTCTGAGTCCGCAATCGATTAATCAAGAAATTCCAGACGAGCAAAAAGTTTGAGTATTCCCATTCGAAGATCGGAGCAGTTTTTTCCTCGATATATGTCATGATGGATCCAATGATTGACGCAACGTTGATTTCATGTCGATTGACTGTCAATTTTATATTTTAATGGAAATAAATTGTTCGGAAAAATCTATTTAAAAGACCAAAAAACAATATTTCATTATTTGTACTGGTAAATTAAAAACCGAGATTTATCGTTATTTTGAAAAATGAGACACTTCTTATGAACGAACGTTTTTCGTCGTGCTCCAACGATTCGAATTTCCGTAGTGATATGTAAAGTAGCATCGAGAATTAAACGCGGCCGGAGCAATTATGGAGCAATGATAATAATACCAATTCCAGAGTGGCTCTCGTGCATTAAGTTCGGACGCTCTTATCGCCAGTGCTAATCCAATTGGGATTACGGCGCCAATGTGTTTCTGAACCTCTAATTTTGACTAAACAAATATACGTTGCTGATCTGGAACGTGAGACGGCCTCGACGAATAATGCATTGTATTCATCGAAATACGGTCGCAACGACAATAAGACTTTTCGAGCGATTGCAATTATCCCGGTTCCCGGAAAGCTCAGAGAAGTGCGAGCGATTTTACTCCGTTTTAATTTTTTTCCTCTTTTGTCAGCCCCCCAATGAGTCCTATGTTCCGCTAGCTCCGAGATAAGAGCGCCTCGAGAAAAGCGATACAAAGCGAAAACAAGATTCCATTAAAGCCAAAATGAAAGAAGAAATTATATTTTAGGTCAAACAAAAAATTGCGTTGACTCTATTCCGCATTTCCATTGACTTATGTTTAATTTCTTCTCGCCGCAGGCTTCCATTTCGGAAAATCATAGGAAAGAAAAAGATTTAATCCAGTGACATTGTTTCTTCATTTTATTCCGAGAACAATAGTGGAATTCATTAAAATCCAAAAATAAATTATGAATTTCCTGTTTATTCCATGTCTGCGATGAAACAGTTTCGAAATCGTAGATATATTCGAAATTTCGATCGAAAATAACAATCGTCTCACGATATTATGATTGAAATTCTCGATTGAGTCTTTCGTCAGCGTTTCCATTAATTTATGTATATTGTCTCTAGTCAAACTGTTCGATTTTGGAAAATTATAAGAAGGAATGAGATTAAATCTTTGACTACATTATTTTGTAATTTCCGTTCCGTAAATACAAGCGATATTCATTCAAATTAGAGAAATAAATGATAAAATTTTCGGTTTCTTTTATCACTCTTATGGGATTTTGAAATTCGTAGATAATGAGTAGGTATTTTGATTGTGATTTTCAAATCGATTAAAGATTCTTTTAGCCATCTCATAAATGTATATAGATTGATGAAATTGAGCTGGAGTATTAAATGCGAGAATTCGTCGCGTTTCCGGATGATCAGTTTTCGAGTCGATTTAACATGGCCTGAAATTCCATATGAGCTTCTATTCGAGTGATTAAAGCTTTTGATTCCCAGTATTTGCAGAGTTCGTGGAAGGGCGCATCAGCATAATGCATGATAAAAGCACAGTGAAACGAAATTTCAGGGTAAAGGTTCGATACCTGTATTCGTATTAAGCTCCAAAGCTCTATACCGGACTTTGTCATTCGTTCTCTGCGTACGTATATTTCTCTCTCCCTTTCTTTATCTCTCTGTGCAGCCCTTCGAAAGCTCTTTTGAACGATAATTATTATATATAATATGTATGTGTATATGTATGTAATATGATGTAACCAAGTATATTAATTTCAAATCACATGAAAATAATCGTATATTTCACTGATTGAAAATCAAAAACAATGACGAAATTGCTCCATTTGACAAATTCATTGCTAATATGAACATTTGCATAATATTTTGAGAATTCCTGTTTAGAATTTTGTTGCAGTAAATATTTGTATTCGATTAATGAACAAAATCGTGTACGATGACTATTTCAATTGTGGGTGTGGAAATAATTCACAACTTTTGCTCATCATTTGTCAATATTTCAGAAATTAATGACTATGTGACTAATTCTTCAAATGCTGTGCATTATTAAAAATTATAAAAATTGTTGAAACTTTCATTTATGATTGAAAAATATAAAAAGAATATGAATTCTTATTAAACATTTCTAATAAATACTCGTGCATTATTATTCAGTTACTATAAACATTCAGCACATTACACAATTTTTATCGAATTACGTTGAAGTGGGTTGAAAAATTTGCATGCACCATTCAATCACGACATATGATAAATCAACATAAACTGGATTTATTTTTTCCTATCAAACAATGAAAAATGTACGAGGACAAACGTTCCATGAATGTAATAAAAAAATCAGTGTTGAGGCAGAATAAAAAAACGAACGAAATACACCTATAACAGAATACGTATTTGTGCATCATATACATACGTAGCTACTGTTACATTGAAGATTACTTCCCATCCAAGCTCTTGGTTTTTTTCACCACCATGATACACTCAATATGAACTTTATTGAATTCTCATAACAATGCGACATTCGCAAGGATAAAAAATCCATAAATAAAATTGATGAAAAAATAAAAATCATATAATCAGCTTAAAAAAAGCACAAAAAAAATGAAAAAATGTATTCATAGGGGTTTATAAACGCTTTTATATTCAAGATTGGTGCACATTCTAGCTCTTTGTTTTTTCTATCACCGTCCAAGCTCTCGTTTCCGTTTTATAAACACAGGTGACAAAACAAAAATAAAAATTGTACGAACGGAACGCGTGTAGTTGCTATTGAAGGATCCTCGTGCGTAACGAGCGCGGGTCCTTTCGCCGCTCGCGGCGGTTTGATCAACAGCGGCGCCGTGTGAGATCGGGGGAGAGGAAAGAGGGAAAATAACGCGAGAGAGACGGACATACAATGTTAAGCCGATTAACTCGACACGAAATGGACGTCCGTTCATCGTAATTCAATTGTCAAAAAATGACAAAAAAATTGACGGATGAGCGAAGATTTTCGCGAGAGAGAGAAAAAATAACCGAGTAGCTTGATCATCGAACGGAGGTTGCGAGTCATAAATACTCGTCAAAAGTACTCGCATTCACGCGACGCGTCGTGTACGATAGCACAAACTACCGCTTTCGCCCCATTTTCTCGTGAAATAATTCTAGTCTCGTTTCTAGGAATAATTGCTCGCACGACTAACGAGATGCGAACCGTCGTGTTTCGATAGTTTATCCCGTTTTCCACACACGACTATTCCCATCTTGTATTTGAATTCAATTAAGCGTGAATTTTATTTCTCCAAAAATTCCAAATTATAAAAATGATGAAAATAATAAATTTTATCTGCCAGAATTCTCTCATTGAAATGTGCCAATAAAAAATAATCTCACAATTTTTTCGAAATGCTTTCTCTCCGATGAAAAAATTTGGAACTCATGAATTTTTCAAAATCATCGCTTTTTATGTTATTAAAAAAACCAGTTTTACGAGGAAAAAAAAATTGGCATCGAGAGAATTAACAGCATTTTTTTTCGCGTTTTTTGTTTGAGTTTTGAAAAGGCTGCTGGATTGCAAGCGGATATTCGAACAGAGAAGACCGGAAGCTGCAATCGTGAGCGTGGAAAACTCGATCGTCGATTTGCATAGTCGCGCGGCTGTGCGTTGGTATACAGCAACGGACAAAGGTCGAAAAAAGAGAGAACGAGATATGTAGGAAGCACGAAAAAGCGAGACAGCGAGAGAGAAAGAAGAGAGACGGAGAAGAGAACAGAATAGTAGTACAGAGGAGCAAAATCTACGGGAGAGGATGGTCGCGCGACACGTAGCCCGGCCTAATTGCATTACACAATCCCGGAAAACCCTCTCGTACATTGAGTGGCCAACGTACACTCGCTTGCTATCTTCCCTCTCCCCACGGAATCTCCGCAGAGACAACGAGACGTGGAGGAAATGAGAATACACGCGCATCGATAGCCAAACGCTAAACAAATTTGGACATGCGCCTTTATGAACGAGAATACCGCGCCGATCGTGGAGCCCGTTAACGAAAAGAGACGCATGTAAATACGCCCTTATCCGCGTCCTTCACGATCGCCAATCCAGGCTCACTCACTAAGCGACACTCGATATTGCTCCGAACCGCTATCGTTCCGGGAAAGGTGCGTGAATCGCGAAACGATCATTCGGCAACAGGAAATTACCGTCCTCGTTGGAAGCTCGATATCTCCGCGGCGCGATAAGCGCCTGTGTGTACTAGGATTTGCGTGTACAATTGTACGGAATTTTGTCAACGCGCAGGAGAGTATCATCGAAAATACTTGAACCACCATAAAATTCAAGCACTTGTGATAAAATATTGGAAAAAAGCTTTTTTTCAATTTTCTCATTCCGTATATATTTCGTTTTGAATTGAATTTTCAGGGTCGCGTCAGAGAAAACATTTCTCCGCTCCGAGTCTCCTACGTGTTGATTCTCGATTTCCATTTCTCTATCCACAGCTATTTATTCCCATTTTACAGTGGGAATCACTCACTCGTGATGCGCGCGAAATATGCACAAAAGAAAGGAATACAACAACAGTGAAAAGCTCACAATCAATTGCGTTTTGCGTGATAAGATTTTATGTAATAGAAATAAATCCTTAATTTTTACAAATCGTACCAAAGATAAAAAGACACTAGTGAAAACAGTCAGTATCGTTTCTTTTTCGTTATTCGTAAGATTTGAGCAAAGCAAAAATGATAATTCGTTTTTCCGATGGATTTTTTATTGAGCTTGCAAGCTGTGCGCTCGTTTCGTAATTTTTCTCATTCGCTCAACTTTTATTTGCAAGATCGCATCAATAAAAAAAGTGTGAGTATATGGTTTCGTAAAGTAGAGAATAGCCACGTGATATATATTGTCTCTGGATAAAAGAGAGTGTCGGCGCAATAATATTTTTCATCCGAAGCATTCTCATTCGGTTAATATGAGCGTATTTTTCGTCGTTTTGCTGATAAAAATAAATGAAGCTCAACAAAAAGAGCGAAACGAAGTTTAATACAGAAGCGCGAGAGGTTTTCACGAAAAAAAAGTCCATCCTTTCTTTTTTTTCTACCGAGGAATAAAAGGCCTGTAAGATCAACAGTGAGTCGTCCAACGGAATGGGACTTTTTCATCTCTCGCGAACGCTTCTGTCCGGAGCAACGGGGGACGAAAAAAGCGGAGAGACGTATTCTTTTTCGTCCCTTCATTTTTTTTCATTGCGTTTCGCTTGGTTACGAGCGCGAATCGACTTGAATGCTCGGTCAAAACGACGCTCGATGACCTTTATCGTAATTACACGCTGGACCGAACAAAAATTTCGTTGCAAGCTCGGATCTGTGTCCACCCCCCCCGCGCGTTCGTATTCGCGTTTATATCAAGCGGAACGTAATCGTATCCGGTATAAAAGAGCTTTCTCGATAAAATGTGATGAGGCAGCTTCGGATCGGCGGAATCTCTCTTTCGGCTATCTTTCTCGATCGGGAGAGCGAACAAAAAAAACATTTTTGTGGTCAATAGCGCGAGCGTACCCGCCACATGTATTTTTGCGAGACATTTTACTCGATCTCCCACATTTTAAGATCCTCCGGCGTGTAACAACGATTTTTTTTACAAACTTGGCTACGTCCTACGAGACCTCGAAAATGTAGACTCGTTGTAAAAAAAATACTACATACATTTTTTTTCCTACGAGGAATCTGTTTTTACAAAAATAAAAGTTTATGAACCGGATCAACACACTCGAAGGAGTCAAAATCGGTCTCTCGAAATTAGAGCACTTTCGATCATGACTTTATACACGAAAAAAAAAAATTCAAAAAAGTCGAAAAATAGAAAAAACTAAGTGTACATAGAAATTCTACATATTTTTCTAATTATTATTAAACTTTTTTGATGTCGTGCTAACTTTTATCATATAGATTAAGACACAATAACATGCATGACTGCATAACCTACCAGATTCTAAATATGTTTGTGTATTATTTTCATGTGATAATGTCAATATATACTGTGAGTTTGATAATGTCATCCACATAAGCGATATAAACTTTACCGATAAGCAAAATGGACAGCAAGGAATGCGTGTTTAAAAATTGGTTCAAGACGAGGCAGGTATTTGGCGACAGTTTTTTTTCTGTCGATCGCTTTTGTTTTCCACATACTTAACAAGGTTGGAAGGAATATAGAGTTGCAATAACCTGAACCTTTACTATGGTACCTCGTACGGTCGTAAAGAGGCTCGTGCAGCATTTTTCTACGCCTCTCTCGCTCTGGCTTGTTTCATTCTCTCGAGCTCGCCCGCCTGACTCCGGCGACGCGTCCGAACGTGCGAGCGTTCGTTCCATTCGCATTCCTCGCCCCCTCGTATTTTTCATTCGCTCCCGTTCCTTACACGTAACGAGAATTTTCACCTCTCGAAAAACGATTTCACGATTTTTTTCCTTTCTGTTTTATTTGGCTTCTTTTTCATTCCCCTCCTACTCTTATTTTTTCATTTCATTTTTTCCTCTTTTATTTTCGTTCGTAAAAAGGTCTTCATTCCCGTACTGTGAGTCTCGTCCTTTTTTTCGTCCCTGTTTTTTTGTTTCTTTCATCGAGTCGCCGAGTCTGCGAATTATCAGCGAGAGGACTATGAGAGAAAAACCACGATCCGAATGTACATTTTTTTATTCTTCCGCTTTTATTCCGCTCGCACACCGCAGACAGAAAAATAGTGCAAGCTTTATATTCGGTTTTCATAATGTCCAGTGAAACATCGATACTTTCTCCCTGGTCTGATTCATTTTTTTTGCTTCCCCCATATACTTCTCCGTTTATGGATATTTTTCGTGTTGAACTAACAGAGAAAGCTTCTTGCCTGAAATTTGACGCGATGAAATAATCATAGCGTTTTTGCAGCTTCATGCACAATGTTTGTTATTTTTTCATTTCCATTGTTAATTACTTAGTGCTATATTGAAAAAAGTATTGTTTGAAAAATATGAAGAAAAAATATTGAAAAACTACGATTTCTATCACGCACTGAAAATTTTGAAAAATTCATCTTCTTGATTTTTGTTTGTTAATTTCGAAGTTATCCCGTTTTATCAATATTTGATTTTTGTTTGTGACATTACTTTCAAATTTTTCAATTCTTTCCCTAAGTTTTTAAATTACGAATTATATTAGTAAAATCCATTCGAGCTTTTGTGATAAACTTTTTCTACTACAGCTTGGAGTATAAGTCCGTAAATGTATACTTGTCTCCTTCTTTTACAGCATAAATATGCTGTTTTGGGGTGGTATTAAAATATGCATATTACAAAATCTACTTTTAGTTTAATTTGTCGATTGTTTTTGCATTTTCATGAATTTATTATTAAAAGGTCAAAATCGTGGGTTTTATAATTGAAATAAAAAGTCTATATGAAAGAAAAAAAGCTTAAATATGAATAGACATGTAGGAGGACGGAATAAAAGGGTATTTCGAGGCTCTCTCGAAGATCGTTTCTCACCCGGCGTCGCCGAGGATCGAATCCGTTATTGAAATACCATCACGAGCCCCGTATTTAAGAAGTCCTCCTCAGTCTCATACATATCTCATACATATCTACGGGCTTGTATTGAAATATATACGGGCTTATATTTGTGTATAAAGACGCGTACGGAGGACGATGGAATTCCAATTTCGATCGCCCCGAAGGACATTCACGTCGTCTCACCCGATCCCGATTATGACCAAGACTAATTACAGACGAGGAAAATTCCAGTGTCGATCCTATCGAAATTACAGAAAAGAAAAAATAGACTTTGAAAAAATGCGATAAAATGATGTATTTTTATTTTTCCTCAATGAACAAAATTTTCTGCAAATCAATTTTGTATTCATTTCATTTTTTTCCTAACAGTTTTTATTTTAATTAACCAAAAGAGTTTTTCACAATGTTATGTTCACATATAACTGTATATTTTTCGCAATTTTTGTATATAAATTTAAAAAGTTGGCTAGAAGATTAAAAAGTTCGTGTATTTTTAAAATCCATTTTGAAGATAAATGAAGTGGAAAAATCCGTATACAGACCGTCGAACGGAATCACCATAAACTCCAAGCCCGATATGTTTTTTCGACGTAAAGGTTTTGTTTTCATTTCGATTTTATTATGATTTCATTGTTGTTTCAAGGTAAAGAAGCCACAGAGATTTACCAAAGTTTTCTTTATTTCTCTTTTTCTCTGCGCAGCTCTTTCTCTCTAGAGAATGCGCGAGCCTTCGGTAAACAAAGACAAGAGTTTTCAGCGTTGTATTGGAAAAATATAGTCAAACCTTTTCTTCAGGCACAAAGGCTAGGCGTTGTGTAAAAAACAAAGTAATACGTACAAATACATAGGAAAGACAGATTATCGCTGGTTTTATATACGAGCAACAACGATTCAAAGCCCAATTGAATCGAGAACAAACTTTCGTTCCCTCAAAACCGAAACTTTGATCTAGTACGGGAATAAAACCCTCTCCCTCCCTCTCTCTTTTTATACTCCTTTTCTTTCTCTTTCTCCTCACGGGACGAGAATCCTCGCGGAATTCTTTTGCCAAAAGAACAAGTTCGATCATCGTCGATTCGTTCACTCGGGAAACACGACGAATTTAACTCGATTTAAACAGATTTTCCTTCACTGTTTTCACAAAGACGAAAAATCTTTTTCTCAGTTTTTCGTTTTCTCTTTACTCTCTTCTTAAATTGAATCTTCTTTTATTACTTTCTCATCAGAAATGAGGACCTGTAGGACCTTTTCATTTACGATTCTTTTTATTGAAGAATCACAAATGACTATAATGAACGAGAAAGAATCCATTAAAAATTGTCACTGGAAAAACTTCAATAATTAACATTTCCTCAGAAAATGGATTTCAATATTTTTCCACTTATTTTCTGATGATCAATTCCGATTTTTCCACTCAAACCATAACTATTGACCATACAGAATTTTTAAGTCTTAAAATTCTGACTAACGACAAACATTATATTTTATCATGGTATTTTCAATTTATCCTCTGGATTCGAAAATTGATATTGACCATGCATTAAAAAATATCCAAAGTGTGCGGAAAAATGTAATATTTTTTGTGGCCCCTCATTCTGGATTTTCTAAGCCATCCATGCAAAATCTTGATGTCTTTGGTTTTAATGGGTTGGTCGCGGGGACGATCGTAAAGGATCTTTTGCGTTACGAGGAGGCAGGTGCGCGCGTATCCCGACCGCGAACAGTGCGAGCAATCCATTTATCGGTAAAATGCCCAGCGGCTGTTGCGACGGTGCTTGAGCTTTCGGTCTGTTGTCCCTCCACTCGTTGGCTACCCATTCCACCCCGCTGCCTTTATTTCCCGTTAATGCTGGCCCACTCGGATCCCTATCGAAATAACGAGGCCGCAATCCAACCCCGACCCTCCCTTCCTCCATCCCTCTCGCCGTTCAATCCCTACGACAGAGAATACGGAATATTGCACATTGCGCAAGAGACGCAATTCAGATTGATTTATAATCTCCCTCCTCCTCTAGCCACCGTTAATTCACTTTTCATACATTATGCAACCAACTTTTCCATTACCATAAACATCAATTATTGGAAAAATGTATAAAGCTGTTTATGTAAATAAAAATTCATATGAATTTTACTATGGAATTTAAAAAATTAATTACATACCAAGTAAAATATTAATTATTGAGCTTTTAATTAAAAAATGTTTTGTGATCGAGAATTTTTTCTACTTCGGAAAATCGACAACATGAACTTTTCAATGAGTTTGTCTATCACACGATAATTTTTCATTATAATTAAATAAGTTCAAGAGGTTTCGTGATTTATTACACGATAATTGTGCGAGATGTATCGAATGAACACTGAACCGTAACTTATGTTCGAACGGCAATACAATCGGTATTTGACTCGCTTCTCTCGCCATCCGTCTCAGGCTTTATATTATACAATAGGAGCTTCGCGCATACACATTCAATGGGAAGCGGTGACCTGTAGCACTCTTGGTAGACTCGACGACACTCTAGGGGACGAGAGATTTACGTTTGTCCGCTGCTCTCTCTTCTCGTATCCTCAGGAAATTACTAAAAATAATGAATTATGATCTAAATTTTTTGATTTGGAATTCACGGATTTGAAAATAATAATAACATCAAATGCTTTAATAGTTGAAAAATAATACTTTAATAATTGAAAAATAAACATAAAATTTCCAGCCGAATTTAAAAAAAAAGGAAATTTGTAAATTTTCGAAAAATTTCTCGAATCATCAGAAGCCTCCGGCACATTTTAATAATATTTTATTTAAAAAATCGTAGTGTCACTTTTTTCGACAAAAACATGACGATAAAATCCTTCAACCAAGATAATTTTTCTCATCGAAAGAAAGAATGACTGTCGAAATATTTTCACGAAAAAAGGGAAAGCGGGAGACACTTGACACTCCATTTTATCATCGAGTTTCTTCGAGTCCTGCTTTTTTTCCAGGTTCCAGCGCGTTTCACTTATTCGGGAAAGAAAGGGGTTGTTAGTTTAGCTGTCGAGAAGTTTGTGAAAAGTTTTCTCAAGGTTCTCCCGAGGAGTACATCGGTACCCTGCTGCTGATGCTTTCTTTAGCAATACGAAAGCTTGTCCCCCACTCTCTCAGGAGCTAAGTTAAAGAGAGAGCCTGCTGGAGGGGGCAGGGTCCTCGAAGAGCTGATAAACCGTGCTCCGCACGAGGAATCCGGCCTCCTTGTAACGTTATATGTTTTCTCTTCCAATATACGTGTACACCCCCACTTTCTCTGTGTGCACACGAATATACGCGATCCGGTGGACGAGGTGGAAGGTTGTGGACTCATGGGGATAGATTAATTACTCCCAGACAGGCCAGTGTTTAACTTTCAAGCCACAACTTAGCTCCAACTCCCGCTGTCTTGTACACACACAGATACATCCACCCTCGGATATACGGAACATTTCGGAGACTTGCACCAAAATACATAAACGAAATTGCATCAAATTGTACCTTAATTATCAACAAAAATCCAAACCCTCTTTCAATTAACGATATTCAAGAATTCAATTTGTCATATATTTAAATAACATTTAACGAGGTGGTTATTACTTTTTTATGATATTTTTGTTTTGCAAATTAAAGTCTCCATCTGTGTAATTTTTTGAGAATATTTTAGTAATTTTCTCATTGCATTTGGAGCAAAAGTTTGCTGATGGATGATAATTTCTGAGTTCATCTTTTTATTGAAGATTATTCTCGTATATTTTCTTTCTATTTGCCTTGCGAGTTTATTGGCACATGAATTGGCTAAAATTTAATCAGTTTGCGGGTAAATACCGGTGGAGACATGAATTTTCACCCCGAGAAATGTCACGGAGTTATCCCTCGTGGAAGTTCCTCGGGGACGAGGAAAGTGTAACCTTTGCTTATCACTCACGATTAAAATAGTATATGTATTTATGTTTGCACATGGGTACGTGTGTATTTATGATTGCTACTATGCTGATATCGCGAGACCCGACTCGCACCCACTGACGAGATTTATGGAACATTCTGTCAGGAACAAGCCGCCAGAGAGAAACCTTTCCCTTTGTCTTTCTCCCTCCTCTTCACTCTGATAAGAGATCTAAGTAATTAGGGCAATGTTAGCCGAAGCTCTCAAAACTTTCCCCTCAAATTCAGGATTAGTCGTCTCTAAATCAACGAAGAAATGTATGAATGAATTAACAAGATTCTCTGACATTATATTATAAGGCTTAACCGACAATGTTTTTCCTTTACAAAGAAAACTTTTTATCAGTCTGAAATATTTTCAGAAATCTCTCAATTCAATCTTTGATGCGAATTCGCTAAACCATTGTCGATAAAATATTTCTTGATTGTGACAAAAAAGTTCATAGATTTTTTGACCAAATATACTCAAAATAACAAATGTAACTGAAACTTCTTCAAAAGAAGTTCCTGATTGA
>JAPYYX010001063.1:0-42033 GCA_030522605.1 Cremastinae sp. B BG-2022a | reverse complement strand
AGCAAACTCGGAGAAAAAGAGTAGCGGTAGCTCGAGAGCGTACAGTTGACGTTCCGTAAATGTACTTGCCTCGAGTCTCTACCGCGACTCTTGATTAAGCAAGATAAGCAAGTCTGAAACCACAAAAACTTTTCATTTTTTATAGATCAATAAATATGACTCGACTCAATTATATCTTTTCTTCTTTTTTCCCTTTCCCCTACATTCCCCCCCCCCCCCCCGATTGTGTCCGCGGTCGATTTACTCTCTAACTCTGTGTATGAGATTCGCACATGGGCACGGGAAAACTTCTAAAAACCCGCGCCAATACTTTCGGTGATGTCTTTTCTGGATTTTCCGAACTTGTCAAAGCTCAAAAGACCGCGAAAAAAACCATGTCACTCTCAATTAGGACCCATTACTCAGTGCAAGTTAAGCGGCAACCCACCCAAAAGTCGCTGTACCTAACACACTGTTTAATTTGTCGGATCGCCGGAACATTGACCACGAATCCACGCCTGTTGGTTACTGATTGTTATTGATCATTATGATTTACACATTATAAAGTATTGTTTTGACGATTCGTTGATGTTAAATTCAAGTTTCAACAAAAAATATTCATAATTTCTCAAAATCATTTCCCATCTTGTAGGAGTGTCAAAGATTTTCATTTTTATTGTACGACAAGTCAGTAGCAGCTATCAGAAAGATTCTTTTTTTCTTTTATCTTTCGAGTAAGTGAAAAAAGGCGCTTAGTCTTGTAAGACTCGCCTGACACCGTCGTAGACCATCTTTTTTCGGTTTATCTCCTGTTTTTTCGAAAAATCCTTTCATTTACCCAGATTCGGATCTCCCAAATGCCCTCATTGAATTGGTAGTTCTGATTGTACGTCACGACGCGTTGTAAGAGAAAAGTCTCAGTATCTTCAACAATTTATCCTTTTTGCTAGTGTCATCGAAACGAGCAAGCACGTAGCTCTTCTTCCGGTTTACAAGGGAAGGGCGGTAGACCTTGCTCTGTAATAGTCCGATGAATGTGACTTTATTGATGGAAGGACCAGAGAAAGGAGATTCCTACCTATTGTGATCACGTTTAAGACACGAGTAGCGGTGGATTTGTATGATCAGGAGAATGCGGTCCCTGAGAGTAATTCAACGGTTATATCTCGATAATTCCTTGAGAGATCTATTTACGTTGGACCAGATCTTGTCAAGTAAAGCCGATGAAGAAAAAGGAAACCGCAGCGTTCCATAGTAGTATTATGCTTGGGAATTTGTATGACATCTGATGGAAATTTCGTACGATTGCTCAGGTGGAAATACCCAGCTAGAGTGAAATTGAGCTGAGTGATCCGTACAAAATATAGTCCTCTTGCTATTGTAATGTACATTTCGATGCCTCGATAAATTTCCAACAATTGAATGATTGAAATTTACAAAATGGCTATCAACTTACAATTTATGTTATATTATTAAAGATTGAGATGTAATCGTAATAAAGCACATTGCTTTGTCCTTAATACATTTTTATATACTTGAAATATTAAATTTGCTAAATTTTGATCTAAACACATCCTTTTCAAGTATTAATTCTTAATATGTATTACAGTATTGATGGATACAGGTTTAGATGAACTTTCAAAAAATAATACTCGTTATAATATTTCTTTTTACATAGAGTTCAACTGAAACAAGTTCATTCGCTTATTAGATCTATATTCATGCATCTATACATTTGTACCTTATTTGTTGTTTGTAGCGCTTTTGAGGAAAGCCCTTTTTGAGCCACGATTGCGAAGCATTTACATCCGAAACAGTTTGGAGACTTGAGCGAAAATTCCAACTTGGCACCGACTCCGGAGCTGACCAAACAGCGATACCAAGCTCTTTCGCCAAATCCAGTGTTGATAGCTTGGCGGAAGAACGCCTTTGGCCGCTCGATAATAAATTCACACTTTCACTACGGCAATTGACTTTCCTATCCTCTCATCGTTTTCTGGTTCGTGTTCTGGCTCCACGCTGGGCTTGCTCTTGTAATCTCCGATCAGCTTCTCATGACTTTCGAATCTTCGTTTCTTTACACTATGGACCAAAACTTTTGGCTGATCCAAAAAATATTTCCTCTTTTTGTCTTTGAAGTGAAACACGTATGAAAATTTTTAGCCGCCAATGTACCTCTCCTCGTTTCAAAAACTAAATATTCCGCGCGCATGTAACATCAACTGAAAAAGCTCTGAAAAGTATATTCAAGTCCCAGTAGAGTATTCTCCTTTGTGACAAAATTTTTGTTCTTTTTTCTGCCCCCAGTGAAAAAATAAGGGAGAAAAGAAGAAAGAGGAAGAGATCGAGCTTAGCCTATTGATGCGAATGGCGTGGTCGTAATGTGCGAAGTAAACGGGGTTAGAAAGTTTCGTCAACGAGTCAAGAGAAGAATAGATGACCTAGATTACATGAATGGTGTAAAGAGGCGGATGACACGACGACGGCAATGCCTTGGATAAAGACGGATTAAAGCAACTCGCGACGGTTGCCGTCGTCTTATCGAATTACACCGAGATTCTCGCTCACACACACGTCCCGTGCTTCATACGCTCCCCCATGTTCTAGAAAACGAATCAAAGTCTGCTTCAACACATGATACTTATAAGAATTTTGAAGATAATATTTTTCATGCATCTCCCAAGCCAAGACCTTGATTAGTACATACGTGAATCTTCTTTCAACTTTTTCAGCTTTTTACAATCTAAAGGTGTTTGAACTATCGAAACAACCAAACAATCGAAGCTAGATACATGCTGAAACCAGAGTTCATACACAAGGGACGAATGTTCGCTAGGCTAATTATATAGTTACCGATATAGCATACTAGAAATTGAAATCACCATGTGACTGGCATCCAATTATCAGCCAGCACCAATACAATGATTTCTGGAATCGATATACATATATGACTAATATCGATAATTAACGTCGAGTCGATATGCGTTGATACAGTCAATAACTAGACGTAGACTATCATTTTGACCGTTAGTCGACGTTCATCATGTACTCTGAACCAAATTAATGATGTTTGACGAAATGTAGTGCAAGATTAAAATTGTCACGTTACCAACTAGAATCAACAAATTGACATACGTTGGAAAACAATGAACGACGGTATAATAGATACATATCAAGTAAATACAAGATTGTAACGTACCAATTTATCTAGACCATCATTTTCTTCTTCATCTGAAAATCATTGAGCGATTACTAGAATATAATCGGCAATTCTTTTTGAGATATTGAATCAACATTTTGACATGATTTTAAATTTCTTCTAAGGCTATTTCAGAGAGTTTTTATTTACCCAGAATTTTTTTTAAATTAGTAGTCTATCTCTTTTGCATATGAGGGCTTGTATACTTTCGCCATTTTTTTCGATATGGAAAACCTGTCAGTATGCGATGAAGGTGCACTAACTTTGTCAGCCATTCGACATAAAACTCGTGGATCTTTCATGTCGCGCCTGGTCGTAGCATTGGAGAGGCTTGATTGAATTTCTGTTTCGTCTGGTTTTGCGCATTTACGCTTCAGCATGCACCCGAGCACAGAAGCTACATGTTGAAGAACGGAAGAAATGGGGATTGAGAGAGAAATCGCCGGTGTTGCCCATACTCCTGTCCACTTCTCTCGCTTCGTACCATTTCCCTATAAAACGTTTGGGTGGAATAGTACGAACGAGAAACAATAATACCGAATGAGAGGGTCGAGGCACCAACGAAATTGCGAGCCTATGGAAAAAAAAGAAAAACGATGAGTTTTTTATTCCTTTTACTTTGTCTTTTTTATTCGTTCTTGTATACATCGCGAGGTATCGCAAAAGAATCAATATGTTTTTTATCTTTTTTCTCAGAACTCAGCCCGCCCGGCACTCCGAAAGTCGCGATTGCTGCACGAATCGGTGACAAAGCGTGTCAGCATTATTACAAGAGATTAAAAAACATCATGACCGCTTTACATAATTTTACTTCAACAAATTATTTTTATGCGCGTTTTTGTATGAAAGATGGCAAACTCTGTGGCAACATTGTAGTACTTTTTCGGATTACGCTTTGCGTGAAATTTGTGCTCATGAATGATGTTAGAAATAATAAATTTAGGAAAATTGACTCATCTGTTACGAATAAAAGAAAATACCATGTGAAAGAAGATCTTGAATCTTCTGAGACTTCAAAGTGTAACAATAAACGGCGAATATATTTTTCAAGGATTGGAAGAATAAAATGTAATTGTCACGCAGAATAGTCTAAAGTCTATAGTCTAAAGTCTAAAAATTATAGATCAATGGAACATAAAAAACAGTGAGAGTAGAATAATAAAAAAACCATTTCGGAAGCAAATTTGTATGACATACCATAAAGTGTTTCGACAAAAAATTAAGGAAATCGAGATGTGCGAGTTGTCACAATCCATCTATATGAACACGTCAGTACCAAAGCAGCGCATTCTCTGAAACACAATCCTTTTCGAATTACTCAAAATTTTGCATGCGTCATTGTTTGTAATTGCAAGGAATTAAAAAAATAATTAGAATTCAATAAGGAATTTTTGTTTACAGAAAGAAAAAAGACAAGTCGTAATCTAAGAAAGGAAAGTGATAAGTTGTATTTTTTGCTGGGACATATGTTTTACGTTTCTACTTGCGTAACTGCTTGATGTTCATTGGACGGGACCACAGATGCCAGTCTTTAAGGAGGGAAGCGGTTTCACCGTTACGAATAACCAAACTTTTCCAATTTCCCCAACGCCGTATTTATAACTCTGGTATTTTCTGCGAATTCGCTCTTTCGTTTTTGCGACCCTTTTCCGCCGAAAACTCGCCGTCTCAATCTCCTTTTTTGCCGCCTCCGCGTTTGTCTTTCCTCCCCCGTATTTCTCTCGGTTTCGCTTCCTCGTCATAGGCCAACTCTCAGGTATATACATATGTAGCTTGATGTGTGATTTTTCGATAACCACCGGGAGAAGCAAACTTTTCGAATTACGGATATAGAAACACGTTCCGCCTCGAACCGTGACTTTTCGGGCTCTCTCGCGGAAGCCCTCGAGGTCCGTTTTTTCCCTCTCGGATTCTCGATTTTTCTGAATTGCCACAGATTAGCGAGAATGATGCAAGTTTTTACCTCTCACGTGTACATAAATACGTCAGCCACGCGCCAACTTTGACGTTTCTTCGCCAAGTCCTTTTCTGTTTTGTCCTTTGTCTGTTTTTTCTGAAGAAACTTCGCGTTTTCCGGCTCCAGTACGATTTCGGATGAAAGGCGAAGAAAAACTTCAGCTTCGCGTGTGTATTGCGGGGAAAAAACTTATAGCGGTATACTTTAATCCTTGAGGAGGAAACCATTCGGAGGTTTATCGATGTCATTCTTCCTTGGAAAGGGTGCAGCCCTATGTAGACGCCTCCGCAGGGTCTTACGAATCTCGCCTAACAAACTTTTCCTTCACCTTATTTTTAGTTCTTAGTTCTGCGCAAAATGTTAAAAATACAAAGAGGAAATACGATTCGCAAAAGCAAAAAATTATGAGCATTATATGTACGATGAAATAGAAAATGTATATAAACACACAAAACACAAATATAAATACATAAAAACACAACGGTTTCGTCTCAATTCGGAAAATACTTTGCGACCGTACAAAATAAAAAAGAATATCGCGTCTTTCGAATAAAAAGTAGCGGGTGGAAAATCGTGGCCGTTCTTCCGTAAAGTAGCTAGAAAGTCTCTCATTTGATTAAGGTTCTCTCTCGGTTTGTCGAGTCGGTGACATTTGACGGCGATAAAAAGGAGAGAACGAAGAAAGGACGGGGTTGGAACCCGTCAAAGGGCAACGGGGAGGAAAAACCACAGTGGAGACGAATCGGCGAGTTAGAAGAGGGAAAAAAAGTTTTCGCACTTTGGTTCTCTCTGGAGAAGCGGAAGTAAAATTGGAGGCGAGGATGGCAGTTGAGGGATAAGCGAGCGAGAGAAGCGGAACGAGTATACGAGGACGACGGAGAAAACTATCCCACTTAACCACGGTCATTCGCACAAAAATCTCAAGACTGCACGGGCCGCTTGAGAGAGCTGCAAGGATTTTAACGGCCCGCACGCTCGCGCTTCCCTCGTGTTCTCCATAAGTTTTCCTTTACGACGAAACTCCGGATATTAATCATTCCCGTTGGCCTGTTGGCGATTTCCTCACCTCTCGGGCTCCATTCCCTCTTGAGCACCTCACTCTCTTCACCGCATACCAGAGATCAATTCGAACTTCGTCGCTTGTATAATAAAAATGATGAATAGGCGACTGTAAGCTGTGAAACTTGCCCATCGAATTTTCATAAAAACTAGACAATGGACCGAGCTAAAACTTGCTGAAATTATCGGGACTTTAACTCGATTGTTTCATCAATGTAGACATTTCTCAACATTATTTTCATCCCATTTCAAGAGTGCGGCGATTGTTTCAAATTTTCGTCTCAATGAAGAAGTACATCTCATTATTGGAAGATTTCATATTTTAGAAATCACTCGAATTAATTGACGAATTCATTATATTAATTGGAAAGGATTTTATAAAAAGAGAAGAACAATTATAAAAGGCGAAAAAGTTCGTGTGAGTCTTCTTTTAGTTGAAACATTACATCGGGATAATGAGTTAACAGACATCTAATTCATTTAACGATTACTTTTGTGGGACTGTGTGAAGTGGAACATTTTTCACACTTTCATAAGAAAAGTGAAAGTGTAGAGAAACATCAAGTCACTTACACTCTGTATAAGTGCTAACATGAAAATTTTCCTCTCCGATCTGATTTTCGTTTTGAAATTTATTTTAAAACTTCAAAGTGTGTTACTCGTGTCTACTAACAAAAATGTATTATAATTATACATTATGTAGATATTATTATATATTATGTATTACAATTATTATTGTACCACAAAGTAATTGATGTCAATTAATATTGGTGTGTGTTTCTGTGCTTCTAACTTAATTCCTTTTGCCAGTGGACATTTCCGAAAAACGCTCCCTTTCCAGTTCAATAGATCAATTGAAAAGAAGCAATCGCCTCGAAACGACTATAAACTCCAACAAATGAAATAGTTCCAACTTCTCTTGATTTTTTTGGTATCGATTTGGGAAATTATTATTTCAAAGAAAGCTAAAAAATTAATGAGAACCCAAACGAAGGGAAGAAACAGGAGAAAGGGTAAAAGCTCGTGGGAAAGTATCGCGATATATAGAGCTGAAAAGCTCGCAAGCGTTATTGCATTCCATCGAGGCGGTCTTCGGAACAGACACGTAGCCGGAGTAGCTCTCTACCGTTTCCCGAGCGAGTGAGCGCGAAGGGTTGCGGAACAAGAGTCCCGCGACTACAGCTGCAAGGCCTTTCCTTTTCGAGCTTGAGGGAGCGAGAAAAGGAGAATTGAGAAATAGGGAAAGGAGAGAAAGAGAGAGAGCCTACCGGTTTGCAAGCTCGGTACTTATCCCAACTTTTCAAGGATACGGGAAACATTTGGTAATTGCGAAAGTTTCACGCCTTAAATTCCGCATTTACCGACCGGTAGGCCAACCACCCTACGCGTCTTATATATACAACGTCAGCTCAACCTCCATATACCTGGCAGACCCTCGCATCGTGATTATACGATCATTTGCAAGCGCTCGCGATGCACAGACTTGAATCCTTCCCGTCGCATAATTCCGATCTTAGAATTTCCCGAGACACCTAACTTGAATTCTTCCCAACGAACGAACAAAAAACATCGTAAATTCCGCATACTTCGTGAAGATATTTCACTCCATTCGCGGAGATGGGAAAGTTATCAAGAAAAAGAATTCGCTTTTAAAGACTTCGGAAAATCTGAATAATGTATCGTATCGATGTCGTTGTTGTAAGTGCCAGAAACAATGGAGAACGACAGTCCCGTCAATTAGCTACAATAAGCCCGTAGATTGTCTAGAGCAGCTATAGAGAGAGAATAACGGCGTGCGGATGAGGAGAAATAAAATCCTGCAAGTTGCACGTTGCGTTAATGCGAGTATGGTGAAGTGCCACAATTACGTGGTGAAGGTTTCCCCTGTGGGATCATAAAGGGTCGAACGCTTGTGTGCGTCAACGCTAACTCGAGAAGCGAGCGTCCTACGTGGAAATTCCTCTCATATTCTACACTACATTCTCGACAGGAACTTGCATACATGCACACGGTATACTAAATCGCACGTTGGTTTAACTCATTCAATGTTTCGCCTGTGATGGTTTTAAAATTTGCATGCTCCTATATTGCCTTGTTTCGGTCTGTGTCATTCCGATGAACAGTGATAATCGAAATTCAGGTGAAAAGAGCATCAAAAAACCGATCCAATCTTCCGCACTTCGACATACAATTGCAATTGGAGAAAATTTGTATATTTATCATAAAATTAATGGATTCAATATTATTCGGAAATTAACATTTGAAATAATTTTCACACCAATAACATTTTCGCAAATTATTTCTGGATCATCAAGGATGATCTTTTGTAGGGCGAGATTGACGGATTGATCGAAACGGTAAAAGAACTTCAAAACCGGTCTATTATTTTTGTGAATTAAAATGAAAGAGGTCGTCAAGATAAATGAAGAAAAAAACGTTTATGCAAAATTTTCACACGGCTACCGGAAGTCCGAGAAAATGTTTTGACGGTTGCATGATGAGCGAAGCTTAAGAGAGCCATGCTGATGAGGTCATGGTTGCGCAAAAGCAATGGAATACGCTCACGCATAGTTCAAGCGAGCCGCAAGCAACTTGAGTTTAATATACACGTACGAAATTTAGATATTTATGTGAACGTTGAGAGACGCAAGAGGGCAGAAGAGACCTATCCACGTCGTGTAGAAATAGATATAAACGTAAGCTGAATGTATGCGCAAGGGAGGGCCTCGGAAACTTTTGCTCAAATAAGCACTTTGAGCATTGTGGCTCCGTTCGTGGCTTTTGCGGAACTGTGCCACCCATGCACATAATAATATGAAGCTTGCAGTGCTCGTATCTCTTATAAGATGTACGCATGTGCATCGCTCTGTATACTAAAGATCTACATTCCTAACGAAACACACGACTAAATTAATGCGTAAAAAAAGAACTCTTTAGCAGTGAGCTTCTGTGTATAGTATAAAAATTATTTCGTAATTAATATCTAATTATAGGTTAATCAGTGGAAAAGATTTATCAGCATCAAGAGTCGCGGTACAGACTCGAGGCAAGTACATTTACGGAACGTCAACTGTACGCTCTCGAGCTACCGCTACTCTTTTTCTCCGAGTTTGCTGTTTTTTGACAAATTTGAAATTTATTTATTTTATATTTAATTTTCGGTAGTTTCCCGCACGATTTTGTAAAGCCCATTTTTTTCCTCTATCTCTAAAAAAACCCAAATTCATGGCATGAATGCATCATTATGAACCAATTAACGAAAAAATTCGAGCCTTCATTTTAGTTAAAAATGTTAAACGTTAAAAAAGTAAAAATGAAGTTAACTTTTTATTCTATAGCTGAGACGTGAATATGCCTCGCGCGAAACGTCAAATCCAAAAATGTCACTTTCCTTAACGTCAAAATAAGTTTTTGACAGTAATGAAATAAATTCCAAATTTTAATGATTTTCTAAAAAAATCCAAGTACATTAAAAATGAGACCGAAAAAAAGTGGAGGATAATAAGAAAACAAACTGAAGAGACACGAAGAGGAAGCGAGAAGAATAAGTGTTAACGAAGAAATAGAAAGGAAAAAAGAAAAATAGGCAGTGTTACGTCCTGGGTCGGTCTTTTACCATTATTATTATTTCGAATAATTCAATTTATTATATAGTTTTGCTCAGTTCTTAACTGGTTAAATTTTTGAGAATCGAAATTATTCATTTTATTTTTATGACCGACCGGATGCGAATCGACCGGATGCGAATCGACCGAATCCGCATTTTTCTATATGACCATTACCAATAAGCAAACACAGGTGAGAGCACCGCCTTCGACCGGCCTCACGAGTTTGCAAATTTCCAAATCAGCGTTTTTCGACAACGAGCGAGCTCGAAGCGAGCTCTTTGTCGAAAACAAAAAAGCCAGTGTAAGTCAGTCCAGTTTAGACCAATCAGTTAAAGTTTTAACCCTCGGGGACCCGACCAAAAATATCGAAACAAAATATAAAATAAAATATTAATTGGATTATAAATTACGAATACGAACATTTTTGGACTCAAGTGTCAGTGAAACATAAACTATTGTTATTTACTAAATTATTGAACATTTATTGGACAACACAAACGAACATTTTCAACGAAAATTTCTAAAACGAAAAGTGAAATTTGTAACTTAAAAGAAAGCCAAAAATGTGAAACAACTGTAAACTGCGACAATTCAATTTATATTATTCGAACAATAAATTTCACGTTTGGTGCTGTGTATTTTTATATAAAAATAAAAATGAGTGACATTCATCACCATTCCAACAAAATACCGATTCCTACTTCTCGACGCGAGTCCCGATCCCGAGTGAGTTAACCCTTTCTCAAAACGGGACAATCATATTTTATATTATCCAACGATGTGACGATCTT
Organism: Cremastinae sp. B BG-2022a; assembly: GCA_030522605.1. Lineage (NCBI taxonomy): Eukaryota > Metazoa > Arthropoda > Insecta > Hymenoptera > Ichneumonidae > Cremastinae sp. B BG-2022a. The sequence goes on along the minus strand of JAPYYX010001063.1, from coordinate 31,440 downwards.
AGGACGTAACAGGCAGTTCAACAGGTAAAAAAATTTCGTTATAGGGATAATTTTTTTCTCAATAAATAATGTAAAAAATCGGTAGTGATTTTAAACTGGGGCTCCGGAGCCAGACGAAAAATATTTTTCTGTTCCCTAAATTATTATAAATTCAATCTAAATTATTTTAAATTATGGTAAATTACATAAAAAATAATCAATAAATGTTCAAAATTGAGGCTTTATGTACTCTTCCTGTCATCAATTTTTGAACAAAAATTCTATTTCTATGGTTATCCATAGAAATTTGTAATTAATACTAGAAATATATTGTCTATCCATAAATATTTATATAAATAAAAGACAATTTAATTGATGTGAAAAAATTGCAAATTTTACAGATAAAAATACAATGCCACGGAATTCTAATGTTAAGTACTTTGGCTGCGCAAAAAAAGACGAAATTTAGCCAAAAACAGCACTATGCTGTAAAAAAAAGAGGCAAGTACATTTACGGAATTATATATACTCAATATATATATAATTATATACTCCAAGCTGTAGTAGAAAATATGTTGTAATACTTGAATCCATTTCACCAATATAATTCATTATCTAAAACTTAGGGAAAGAGTCGAAAAATTTTAAAGTGATGTCACACTAACAAAAGTTTAATATTCATAAAAAAGTTCAAACTAAAAATACTTGCCGAGTTTTAGGACAGCTTCATTCACTGGAGTAAAAAAACTCGGCAAGTCTTTTGTTGACGCCCAACCCGGTCGCGCGACTAGCGCGATTAAAATCCGTCGAAAATTCACGTGATGCCGAGTTCGGCAAATTTGATTGTTGCCATCCTTAACGCGACGCTCATCGACAGTGGCGATCGAAAATTTACTTTCATAAAAAAACAAAGTTATGAGCATCGCGGTTTCGCTTTCGTGAATGCAGTCGCGCTCGCGTCAAAAAATCGGAAAAGTAGATTCCTTTAATACGAAATAATTGAATAACGATAGAACTAAAAAAGCGTAATATTTCGAAATCGAGGATTTGCAATTTTCATAGCGAATTTCCGAAAAACCTCGTTTATTTTATGGAAATTTGCAATTAAAATTGCAATTCTTCATAAAATAAACGCGAATTCCATTTTGTAGGTTATTAGGCGATGGTTTTTATCACTCATGGTCGCAACCACGAGTGCAATGAATACAAAGGAAAATTCTCCGAAGCCTCCCAGACAAAAGGTGCACGCTTTTCCTCGTGCATACTCGCGGTAGAGGCTTTGGCGAAGGTGAAAATGTACCAGCAATACCCTGGTGCGCTCGTAACCAAAATTAGAAACGTCGCAACAGGATCAAATTTTTAAGTTTTTCAGTTTTCGAAAATTCGCAATTCTCATGGCGAATTCTCGAAAAATGTTGCATATTCTATCGAAATTCGCAATGAAAATTGCAAACCTCGGTAAAATAAGCTAAAAAGTATAATTTTCAGGTTATTAGGCGATACTTTATCACTCGTGGTTGAAACCACGAGTGTAATAAGAAAGAACAATTCTCTGAGGCCTCCCAGACGAGGTGCACGCTTTTTCGCGTGCACCGTACTCGCTTTTTCGCGTGCACCGTACTCGCGGTCGAGGCTTCGGAAAAGCTGAAAATGAACAACCGATACCCTGGACCGATATCCTAACCAAAATTACGAACGTATGAACATCAAAGTTGACTTTCGAAAGTGTTCGTTTTTCGAAAATTTGCAATTTTCATGTCAGATTTTCAAGAAACTTTATTCAATTTACTCAGATCTGCAATAAATCTAAATTTTTCATTTTTCGAAAAATTACAATTCTCATTGCGGATTTTCGACAAACTTTGTTATAAATAAATATTGAAATAACTGAGTATACAAATAGAATTCTTATAATCTTTTTTCTTTTTCGTTTAGTTAGTCTAAAATTATTCAACAATTTATACATTTTTAATAGTATATCACACACTGAGGGCCGTAAAATAAGGTCTCAGATCACATGTAATTGTCGGCCACATGTAATTGTTGAAGGCGAAACCGCGATGCTCATAACTTTGTTTTTTTATGAAAGTAAATTTTCCATCGTTTCTTTCGATGAGAGTCGCGTTAAGGATGGCAACAATCAAATTTGCCGAGTTCGGCATCGCGTGAATCTTCAAAAATTAAGGGAAACGTGATTTTTTCCCAGCACACTATATTCAACACGTATTTCACAGAAATATCCCATAAATTACTTAAAAATTAGTAACCCACAAAAACTCAAAAACTACGAACCAAGTCGACCATCGACTTGGTTCGCAACACTTAGACTTTTGGTAATTATATACTTTAGCGACTTCTCCGAAAAACCGCTCCGGAATTTTTTTTTTCATTTATCACTATATATATGTATAGTTACCGTTAGAGTGATTATTCTTGAGCGAAACTTTTCGAAGAAAAATCGGGATTTGATGGATATTGTTTACAGATTCATGAAAAATATATAGATATTTATTTTTCTTCAGTAACGTTCACCAAAGTGTAATTTTATCTTTTTATGTATGTCAAATGCTATATCGTTCTTCTCGTATATTGATTAATTTTTTAAATCACAATTTCAGAAATACTACATTTTAAGAATATGTCATAAAATTTTTATCTACTTTATTTTTAAGGTGGTTGTCTCGGTACAGTCAATTCAAAAAAAAATTTCTTAGTGTTTCTTCGTAATAAGCGGTTTTAGAGCTTAAGTTTATTAAGAAAAGTTGTTACATATTGATGCAAGAACAACATACTAAAATTTGAAAGTCATCCGACATGACCTCGAAGAGTTGCATACAAATCGAAAACACGAAAATCAACTTCTTACGACTTTTTCAAAAAAGCAAAGGAAACTTCTTTGAGGTACAAAAAGGAGCTATTGAAAATTTCAAGACGTTTCATCGTCTAGAAGTCAAGATATTTAGGATTGAAAATCGCAAATTTAACACATGCTCTTATGGTAGAGAACTAAAAATCGCGATTTTTAACAATAAATATCTCGACATCTACGCGGTGAAACCTCTTAAAATTTGGAACCCGTTTGCTGATCATATAAAAGAACGCTTGTGCAAAATTTCAACAAATTCCTAAGAAAACGAATAAGCGAGACAACCACCTTAATCGTTGGCGATCAGAGAAACGTTTAATTCGAATAATGGACGTTGAGAGCCAAGATTCATTAGTCCACACAGATCCGGGTAAATTAGAGGAAACGTGAAATATGCCACGTTGTTCCTCTCGTAGATTTATAAATTTCTAAAATTATTCTTTTGAAAAAGAACACGTGAAGAATTTGTCATGAAATTTTTATCTTCTTAAAATCGTTGGCGATCAGTGATGTGTTTAATTTGAAGAATGGATATTGAGAGCCAAGATTCATTAATCCATACAGAACCGGGGTAAATGAGAGTAATCCGATCACCTATTAATGCACGACGGGAAGGTTGAATGGGAGTCTTGGTGCCGAGTAGTTAGCAAAATGAAGGTACCAGGTATTTCCTCGTTTGCCATTAATCTCGATCTGTCCACGGCACACAAGTTGTTCCGAGCCTCGGTGAGGCCGACGACGTTGAGACGCGAGGAGCAACGAGCGCGTCGACAAGCGATGTACATGTTCCTACATCTCATTCGGCTCCTTCTATTGTTACTCTCTTCTCGCGAAATGATCCGCAGAAACATACATCCTCCCTTTCAACCTTCCTCCGGTCTTTGGGTATTATCCTTTCTCCGCTCAACCCAAGCTTGCGTTCAATCATTCTCATTGACAGTTACGCATAATTTCGGTCCCAGTTCAAGCTTATCGCATTTCGGTTGCCGAACTGGCTACAATTTGTTCCAAATTTTCACGTTCCGTTCGACGTGTATTGTCTCTCCGTAACTACATTTTCAACAATTAAAATACCAGAAACCACTTGATCAATCGCTTGGCGTTAGATATACATTTTTGACGATTTCAAATATCTTGTTTATAGGCATAGCAAATTCTAGCAATCATATTTGAACCTTAGCGTTTATAAGACATACTATGAAGTAAAATAGATTTAACGAAAATGGAACTAAAAATATTTTTGAAAAACCGGCACAGAAAATGCTCTACACATGCATTGGAAAAACAAAAATCTGCAGCGCCAGATTTTGTGAAAATACAGTAGCTTTGTTTGTGCACGTCTGGTAATAATTTTTCCACGGCACGGACTTGCGGACGCGTTTATTCGAGATCAATTCTGCGGGAATTGTGCTCTGTCTCTTTTTTTTATCTGCGTTGATAGCGTGCGCAAACGTTGAGAATGGCGTTTCTGGACGTTATGTGGCATGTGCATCCGCACCAGGAACGCAGTTGAAAGAGCGTTCTCACGTTCCAATATCTCCGTTTAACGAAAAATCCTCTTTGCGTCGCTCTTCGTTCTCTCTCGTCCCCAGTAACCGCGTTTCCATTTCTCGACTGATTTTTTTTCGAGCGTGTTTTTTTTTCACCAGCAGTTTTCATTGCGATTGCGATGCACGAGACTGCACCCGGCTATGCACTTTCGCGATTTAATTAAATGTAACTTTTATCGGACGGTCAAACAATCGTAACCGTAAAAAAAGTAACGCGTATCCTTATGCATATATGGCAGTTCATCGGATTATCGGACGATTGGACGACCAGTCGATGAAATGATGAAAATAAAAACTATCGAAATAACGATATTGGAATTGAGCCCCTATCCGATGTATCGAAGCCACTGACCCGTTTTGCTATCTTTTGATAATGTTACTTACTCGCTTACATCTGATAACCCGACGAATCGACGTATGTGGCTCAATGCTTTAGAATTATTGAAATGTAGTTTTTACTTAATTTTTTCCTAACATCATAAATCATATGGATGGAATATAATTCAATTTCCACCGAATGTAATTTTGTCAATTTTACATAATAGAATAAAAAGCCATGATTTGATTATCGTACGAAAGTAATAAAACAACAAAATGAAAATTCTTGAATATTTTATTCTATTTTTTACGTAGAGAATTTCAACTATTAAAATTAACGTTATATGAACTGCCACGTGCATGCATGTTTCCCGATTGTATGACTGCAGTTATTTGATACTATATAGAAAAGCAAGGAATAACAATACCTTTGTTTTGTTCTGCAGCTTATGTTACCACTTTTATAAAAATATTAAATTTCATATTAACGATCACCATTATCACAAATTTTTGCTGTCTTAAATTGTACATACGATCGGACCATTAGAGTCTCAAGGAAAAGTTTCGATTACGGGAAACGCAATTATTGTCTCGGTTGTATTCGTCGTTCGTTCGTCTGGATTACGAAGAGAATACAGGCGTGTCGCGTACGGTTTTCAGATCAAGATTTTCCTAAGTCGCAGATTTATAACCCGAGCTATCCAAATACGTGCAAAAGTGCACTCGTGTAGGTGTACATGTGTCCTGTACGAACGATAGGATATAAAAGTCGAACAGTTAAATCTCTGCTTCTCGAGTAATAAAATAGCGATGTGTGGCGGAGGGATTGCTACGTGTACACGTATTTTATCTATACCTTGTATATACCACATATACACTCTCAATACAGCGTGGTTAAGTATCACAACTCAAGCGTGTACACAATATCACACTAATACTTTTTGTTTCTGTATAGTGAGCTCACAATACTCGTAACTTTCGTGATGGGTTGCACGGCCAAAATTTCTCTCTCTCTTTCTCTCTATCTCTGTTTCTTCATATAAAACATATATGTATATGAATTTTCCTTTTTGCTTTCCCGTCTCCCTGCACCAAATGTGCATGCAGCACCGTAGGAGTAATGTCGTGATCCTGTTAACCCTCCATGTATCCATGAGAATGTACGCAACTCGATTCGCGCCGCGAACTCGAATGCCACTCGCTGTACTTTAAAAAAATACATATATACCTACTTACGATACGCGCGATCAAACTAACTTTTTTAATTCTTGTCTCGTTTCTCAGTTACGTGTAAAAAAAAATTTCCATGGAAAAATATATTTTGAATTAGCGTATGAAATATATGCAGGTATATGAAACAATACGTGACTAAAAGGTGTAAATTCTTTGTAAGAAGCAATTTTTTTATCGAATTTTGTGTGCAACGTTTATTGAATTATACATTCGGTGAATTGTTTTCTGATTTTGCAGGGAATTTCTATAGGTACATTAAAAATTCTGTACATATCTGTCATTTTTAGTGCTTCAAAGACAACTGCAATATACATATAGACTATTGATCCGTATATAATTAAAAATATTTCATACGGTTTTTATCGAGGATATGTTACGCGTAAATGTGTGTACTTTACTGTTTCCGTGACAATATATAAATATATTTCAAATTAATGAGAAAAATGTAATACAATACACTGAATCAACTGAAATACACGACCCAAAATTTTTTGCTCAACAGTGAATATTAAATCTGTATTCTCGATCAATAAACAGTATGAAAAAATATTCTATTTATGAAAATGTATCGATTTAGATATTGTGCACGACGTACAAGTGTAATCTTAAAAAGTGAGAGAGGCAGAAAAAAAATATATATCTATGAAACGAGATGTAAGCACAGGCTTTTTATTGCATGGAAGTGGATGCATGGTATAGGAAAAGGTTCGAGGATTGGATGGATGGAAGAGCAGCCCCAAGATATCTCGGCAGTTCGATCATTGGATAGAGCCTATACGTGCATTTTTACACTGATATAAATATACGAGACCGTGGACGGGATTCGATGTGTAGGCAACGTAAAAGAAAAAGCCGATCGTAAGCTGGAGAAAAAAAATTTTATAGTTTCTATAACTACGGTTTTATGTGACCGCGAATGCGACGGGGTGCATCCAAAGCTCCCACGCGGACGATTTAACCCGAGCGGAGAGCCACCGAGTTCGTCCCCGTATACGACTATAGCCAGAGCTTCCGATTTTATTCTCGTAAGTATATACAGTCCACCTCTCCTGCCACCTATCCGAGATACATCGTAATTTCCGAAAGATAGTGACAGAGTTTATTACTCACGTGTAATAAAACCTCCAATAAATATAATTTTTCCGAATCATTATTCTTCTCGGTTTAATTATAAAATAGCGACGAATCAGAAGAATCTCGGATGAGCTTAACCCGTATTTCTAATGAAATAAAATATGAAATACTAAATCAAAAGAGAAATATTAAGGAACGAGAGATCTTTAAAAAAAAATGTGATTACTCTTCTTGATTAAAACAGGGATTTTCGATCCGTTTAAAATGCACGACGATTCCGATGCAGGGTTTCGTTGTCGGGCGATATAATTTTTCATCAAAAATTCATTAATCCTTTTCAGCGGAGTTTGTTGTGCACGCGACTCGTAAAATTAATACGATTCGAAACACTGCAGCACGAACGTCGAAGAAAGACGAAATTACGATCTTCTTTATTGTCCTCGTCTCCGTAAAAAAGGGAACAAAATGTAGGCCCCAACTTTGTAGAATTGTCGCGTCCACGTACGTTTCCGTGCAAATGTTTATATACGCGAGTACGTTTGGCAGACTCGTAAAAAATGCTTTATAAAAGCAATGGATTCGCGTGCGGGGTGACCGAATAACCAGAGATTCCAGGTATAACGTTTGTGAACGACACGTGACGAGTTTGAGGGAACCCGCGTTCCGGGCTCGTGAACTCTCGCACGTAGAGATGACGAAACAACGAATCCGACTATATTTGTATCTCGTTTCGACGCGTTACGCCTGGATCTCGCGATAAAACTGTACGCAACGGCTGTAGGCCCGATTACCAGAGTTTCCCAGCGTGTGTGCTCGCTTTTGCCCGACCACCAAAACGAGTTTGCGGTTTTCGCATACACACCGTGTACATGTAAAATGACAAAGACCGGGGAAAACCTGGTCAAACTGTCCCATCCGCGTGGGACTTTTATTTGCATTCCCCTAACCCAGATGTTTTGAGCATACTCGCGACATTTATGGGAGAGAGAAAGAGAGAGCGGGCGAGAAAGAGAAAGAATAGAGGGAAAAGTACCAAGAATTTCGTGCACCCGACACAAACATTCAAATAGGATGCTGAACGTGCGAGCAAACTAGAAAACACCCGAGGACGGAGTTATAAGAAAGTGCAATGGAAGAAATAAAACAGAGGCGAGCGTGACAAAAAGCGCGAGGCGACGTTCGTTGCCGTGGAAATGAAAATCATTTTCCGAGCTTGTTTTCGCGTTGAGAGTGTCACACGCATATGTATGTAAATTACACGTTTCCATATGACCTCATGATGAATCGGATCCGTGAAAGCTTTTCTCGCGACTCGGTTTCCATGACCCGTTCTCTCTTCGGTCTTTTTGGATATGGTCAATCGCCTTGATCTCTCATCCGTGTAATGTATCGCTGAGAGAAATCATCTATATGCAGAAAGCCACAGAGGGCTTCGAATGACGAGCCTTTGTTTCGAGAATTCGCTCGGACGTTTGAATGAGAGCTCCAATCTCGAGATGAAGGACGCCGAATGTATGACGTTACAAACGGATTTTCCTAGTAGTTCGCTCGCCGATATCGGAGCACGTTGCCTTAGCTCATCGTTGAAATTTCCCTAACATTTCTGTTCAACGTTCCTTCCCGATTTCCATTCTATACAAAGCCCCTGATCAATTATGCAAATATCCATTTGCGCAGGACAAAATCTCAAACGTCCAATATTATATCTCGTGCAATTCGTGCGGATACCTAATGCTGTAAACCCTTTGGAATTACCTCCTCTGGATTATGGAAACCCGCTATACGTTCGCGTGTGAAATATATTTCTCGAAGAAAGTAAGAAGTGCTTGTAATTTAAATGTAACGCTCTCATATATTAAAAACTCCCTTTACGGAGACGTGAAAAAAAATGTTCATGAAGAAAAACGAGCGCGCTTCATTTTAATGTCATCATTCACGATGTTTTCTAGTTTTCCACTTTTAACATTCTTCACACTTTTTATAGCGATGATAATTATGAAAAAGTATTGAAACTTGAGACGTTAACTTTTTTTTAATCAGCGCTGACTTTTGCTCTTCCGAAATACTGTCATTAAAAAATTTTATTTTCAGTTCTAATGGCTTTTCGGGGGAGCTCGATGGAAAAATTTTCCGCCGTTCCTGACTGTCGCATGAGCCAGTGCAAAAGCAGTAAACAGGAGGGAAGAATATCCGTGAAACCGTAAGAGAAGTCGAAGCGTGTTTCAGGTACGGTGAGCTTATGCCCTGTACAATTTTACGAGGCAATCCCGTGACCGTACAATCGTCTCGCATTTTGCCCTGCGTCGTCGGCATTTAAAAAGTAGAACAATTCCCGAGTAAGAGTATACGCGCGTGGACATTCGCTTCGGTGATTTTTCCCGATCGTTGCTTCTTCACCCTTTCTTTCTTTCTTTCTTTTCTGCAGCACTGAACAGTTTTGTACAATCGTATTTGTTCTGACTCCATAAATGCACCAATTTACTGAAATATTCGAAGCGTTAAATTATATTTTTTAATAGCAATACATATAGTAATAAAAAATTTTATTTTAACACACAGTGGTAAATAAAGAATTATAGTTTGATCAACTATCAATAAAAATATGACTCATTCAAAAATTGAATAAAAAATCAATAAATATTCCTGGATATTTTCTCGTACTGACTCTGTTTCTTCCAAGTATGAACTATATACATATGTGTCTTCAAAATTCTGCAAAAAAATCGTAATTAACTCCAAGCTTCTGATACACGTTAAGGACATATCTCGCATCCTCAGATTGTTTAATTTTCCTCGCTATTTCACACGTAGACTCCGTGAGGAGCAAAAAAGCGTTGAAGTAAATTATTATATGAGGCAACACGCGATAGGGTAATAGAAATTGTCCTTACGAAGGATGCACTTGATGCGAGTGGTAAACTTGTAAATTGAAGGAAGTAAGACTGCTGCTTTTCTTGCCAGTTTTATAACCGTCTAGCATTAATCTTACTCTTAGCTGGAGTCTCGGTTGAAAGATGAGGGGAGAGGAACGAGGATGAGAGCTCATACGCGATGGTATTCAGCCAAAAGGCGAGAAAGAGAGAGATGAGCGAGTACGGGTGCGAGCGCAAAGAAGACAAGATTGATGAGTGGCCTAGCCTTAATTAATCCTACGCATCCCGAAGCTTCGGATTACTCACTAGCGGGACGGTCTCACTAGCTACGCGCGCTGAGTCCTTATATACTGAGAAGCGTTGGAGAGAGAAGACCTCTCGAGCTTGCCCCTCAGTCTCCGAGTTCAAAGGAAAAATAACCGACAGAGATATATATACACTCGTACACACATATTCTTTTTTATCCGCGCCTCGTTCTGAGTAATCTTTGAAGAGAGATTCTCCGTATCCCGTGACACTGTTTCAAAGTGCACGTACATAGACACCCGAAGACAATGGAATTTTCATGAAGTCTTGTATCGTACGGCGAGCAATTATTTCGGAAATTGTATACAGAGTTTTTTTGAAATATGCCATTTCACTTTTACTCAAAAGTTACTTTCATCGTACGTTTGAACAGAATGAGAACGGAAAAAGAGATTTTTTTCCAACGTATCGTCAATTGAAAATATTTCATTGAGAATAGATTTTTTTGAGTATGGTTTGAATGGACGTAGACTTCGTAGTGCGAAAAGCATTCATAAACGACAGAGTAGCTTTCCCTCCTTCTTCATGTACTGTGAATGAAATTCAGTAAAAATAGTATGACTATAGAAAAACTATAAAATCTACTGAATTCTCTATCTCGCGATAATAACGTTTTTCTGTTTTTTAACGTGTTATTTTTTTATGTTGCTTTTTTTGAATTTTAACGAAGATGAGAGTTTACAATTATAGAAGAATGAAAGAGAGAGAACTCCCACTTTTCCGTACTATTTTTCAATAAACAAATTAACTTCCTTTACAACCTTTGATAAAATTAATTTTCTCATGACGAGTTGATAAAATTCAGACTTTGCATGTACATTTATCGCACATAAAAATCTTCCTTCATTTTAAGTATCTCATAGTTTATACATGCACCCGGAAGAATAGAATTTTCAGTCGTTTTATCAGAACCCCTTACTTTTTGTTAAAATGACGTTCTTTTTATTTTTAATGGATTCTAGAGTTCATAATTCGAGAAGAAAGAGGAAGAATTTTCTTCGGGTACGCCGTCTATCATATTATACGCGATGTACGTAAAGGCGAATGAACCCTACCGTCAAATGGAGCGTTGGGATCGCGATCGCGTATACTCATATATTACGGGATGAGGTTACTCGCCAGCACGTACGAAGGATTTTGTAGTAATATCACCGAGAGAGGAAACCGTGCTACGTTCCGCCAGGAATGTGCGTAGACTCGAGAATTTACATGAAGCGTATATACACAAACACACGGAAATATACGCGAAATGTGGGTATAAAGTATTTCAGTCAGCTTCGCAAAGTGCGATTCGAAATGTACTTCGCCGGATCAGATCCAACGAATATAAGGTAATACGAGCGGATTCAAGAATTCTCACTTGATATCCATCGAAAGTTTTTCTCAACTCGTCTTTTATGTTTTTGATAGGAGTCATTTCGTTTTCTCGAATGTGTGACTCTCTTCTACACGTTTTCGATTTTTTTTCTACCGCCCCGTAGGATCGACGCGTTGCGGAAGATTTGTTGAGAAAAACGCTAATGTATCCAAGCCAAGGGTGTGTACGCGGAGGAGACAGATTTATTTTTTACTCCGACCCTCCGACATTCATTTCGTAAGGAAAGTCTCTCGACTGTGCGTTGCGGTAAGTTTGACGCCGTTATGGTACGGGGCTCTGGAGGAAGAAAAACATTTGGCAAGGACCCCCGTCATCGTGTCACCCTGCTAGAGCCGCCAGTGGTGGAGACCGTTTATTTCGTACCCGAAAGTCGTTCTCTCTCATCTCTCTAGGGAATAAGCAACTTTTCGGAGCGTCCGCGCACACCGGGGAGAAAAATATCTTGGGGAAACCTCTCGGTCGCCCGTAGATTTCCGGTCTCACGAACTTTCGGCTTCTCTGGCTCTCCCCAACGAGCGAGTTCACACGTAGTAACGACTCATATAAAGAACGCTTTTTTCACTTTTCTCGACATCTCGTCTTCTTCTCGTACGATTTTTCTCTCCCTCTCTTCATATCCTTTGTGTGTATTCTTTGCGAGCTTTGTAACCGGACGAGTAAGAATCTTTTTCTTTCGCCTATTCGAACGGTTTGCTTCGAGTTAGCTAGCGAACGCGCCCGCTCGAACACCACTTTCCACAAGGTCGAAACTCGAACCCGAGTAAAGTTGCAAGCTCGCCTCGAGATAGGAAAACATATTCGAAACTCGCTCTCTTGTACACGAATAAACTTTCAAACGAGCTATTCACATCTTTAACATATACCCCCACGTGGAAAAATTTCTCCCGGACAAAAGCGGAGTGGGCTCGACCTCGAATTTCGTTTTTTGTTCCCTCTCTCATATAAAAACTCCGGAAGCGCCTGCTGTTCGATGAAGAACCAGTTCGAAGCCGAATAAACTCTGAATGACGTAGCTAGGACTTGAAATTCATATATATACACATTTATATATACATAAAAAATCGAAGGCTCGTACGTGATACGCCTACTTATACGGAAAATTTACATATATTTCGCTCGATGCTATTTTTAGATTGAAGAAGTTGAAATAATTATGCGAAATTACAATTTGCATTTACGCATGAAGGATTTTTCTTCAAATGTTTTGAAATTCACAATTTCTATAATAAATATTTTTTTTACTGAGATCTCAGAAACTTGGAGTAACAAAAACGTGACGTTATAATTTCAGTTCGTTTGCAAATTTTGCGAAGTTCAAAAGTTGTACGGCATTTGGGTGAAAAAATGTCCTTAATTATAAATTGCGTAATGAATGTATGATTAATAAACGGAAAATATCATAGAACGTATTTTTAGAAGCAGATTTCAAAGACCTTTAAAAGTCCATGTATAATCCATGATTTTTTTAATGTATATAAATTTAAAAAGCTTTGAGGAACGATAAATGTCCCATGTTACTATGAATATTCCTTCGAAAATATACTTTCGACATATCGTGCGCATGACAAAAGATTATAAACACTCTTTTGTTCACTTTTTTGACCCTCTGATCGCTCTTCCCAACTCCCTTAAATTTCAAAAGTTTTTCGTCCAACCCTCGCCATATTCCATTCCTCATAAACTTTCCCCAATAACATCAAAAGTGGTTTTTCACAATATTTTTCAAAAAATGCATCCTCATACTGTATATAACTCCCTAAACGACTTCAAAAAGTTTTCCGGTCAAGTCGCCATGGAGTGAAAAAACACGCAAAAATCCAAACTCAGAAAAATCCTCGTACAAGTGTTTACAGTGATCGTGAACGTTTCACGAGAAATAGTTAAGAGGAAAAATGCGCCGAGGTTGAGGGCATTGAGAAAGAGAGAAAGAGATCTCTCTCTCTCTCTCTCTCTCTCAAGAGAGAGAGAAAGGAAGTTGGAAGGATGAAAAGCTGAATAGAGGGGATGGGGATGAGATGAATGAAAAGAAAAGCGAGTGCTTTTCTCCCTGTTAGTGCTTTACAGGACAAAGAGAATGCCTGTCTTTTCGTATCTCACGTTTTCTCTCTTTCTCTCACTTTGGAATAAAGCTCGAAGTCGTATATAGATATGCCGGAAGTTCGCAGACGCCCTCATGTCGGGCAAACATATCGTGAAAGCGTGGTTACGCATTGCCCTCCCGTGCGGTTCCTCTCGCGCCGTTTCCACGCGGTGTGCTCCTCGGTACTCGCCTCACGTACGGCGCCTTTATTGGCCCCAAAAAGGAAGCGCGGGACGCGACAGCCCTCTCCACCTCTTTTTTATACTCTCCCAGTCTACCCTGCGAGTACGTGAGAGAAAAAAAAGAAAGAGGGAAGAAAAAACATCAATCGAGTACAGCTGGACCGCGCACTTCTTCGAAGAGCCTTTCCATCCCCCTTAAACCACTTTTTTCGACATTTAAAAATTGAACAAAAATATCCGACAAATTCTCGCCGGTCTTGATAGAAATTTTTTTGATAACGTTAAAAGATAGGTATTTAATACAGATTCAGAATTTCGTACATAGATTACGAGGGAAATGTTCTTAAAGCTGTAAAATCAAATTGCATAGCTATTTTTATAAATTTAATAACTGTCATTTCAATTTCGTAAATATTGATCTACATTTTTTTCAAATTGATCGGTATATAAAATATTTTGGTTCGTACAAAAACTCAATTCCTACTTATTTTTTTGCAACTTTTTATATAAAGGGCGAATTTTCAATACAAAACGCAGTCACCATTCATTTTCGTGAACATTTCAGCCAAAGGTTTAAAAAATTATAGAACTGCATATCAAAGAGAACTGATATATTTGAAAAAAAGTAAGCGCTGTCAAAGTCCTTTGAAAGTGCTTCTCTCCGCTTGACAGATGGAGATAAACCATGCCTGAGCTTCGAGGGAGGGTCTCTAATCAATCGAGAGTGCAGGAATAAACCTTAAACCTCCCGACCTGAGGAGCTTCGTGACGTAATGAATAATTAATCTCCGTGAAATCTCGAGCTTTATTTGCATAAGCTTGGATTATGATGACTGGTCCGATGACTCTTTCGGAAAATTTGAACGGAAGTACGAAAATATACTCTTCGGTCGAGGCTCGGAGCCTCTCGTCGTATATGCCGAGCTAGAAAGGAGCTGCACTCGCGTCTGTGTAAGCGATAAAACCTTTTCCTCATCGCAGCGGCAAATTGAATCATTACGGATAGAATTTCTCATTCGGAAAAAATAAGCCTTTGAGCGATTACAAAGGCTTACAAACGTTTTTATATCGGCGAACTTTCCACCTATTTCCATTCCCACGATTGCGGCGATTTTTCCTCTTTTTATATTAAATGTTTTCATTTGTTTTTGTCCTCGCGCTTGTGAATCGACTCGCGTGAAGCTTTGTTCTCGTGAATTGACGTTTACGAATCGAGGCCGATAAAGCATCGTAACCCAAAGAGAGCAGACACGTCGGTTAGAGCTGATGGGTTACGTGGCGTGTCTCTCAGCAATAATCGTGCGAGACAACGCCGCGTATCGATTCTCCATTGGCTGTGAAACGTTCCTGGCAGGCCGGGAGCTGAACTTTTGCGAGGTGAGAATGTGCACTGGAAAGAGATCGATCAAGATTGATTCCCATTGCCATGTTTCTTGAACGACACTCTACCACGCCTTCAAACTCTTACTTAGATCGATAAGAATGTTTACAAATTACAGAAGAAAAATTTCTTTTCTTTTACTACAAACTGACGTTCTCAAGATTCGGAAATTTATTATTATCGAACGACTCGTGAGAAGAGATCAAAATTGAACATGTGGTTTTAACGTACTTTAAAATGATGGGCATTGCAGAGAGGTAAATCAGAAGTTTCACTTTATTACATGCGACGTTCATTTTCATGTATTATCAAAAGTAAACAAATCACTATGTTTGCGAGCAATATCTTTGTAATTTAGATATTTTGAAATTTGGAGATCCAGACAACATATATACTGTCCTTTCGATTTTATTAACATGACAAAAAGGTAAAATAATAGGCAAAATGCATCTCCTCTTCCATCACAATGAGATGATAATAAAAAGACTGATACAATGAGAATGATATAATTAATGAACAATACATATAAACAAAAATATCACACCGTATAATCAAGATGTAAATCGCAAAAAGTGTTTATCTGGTATGGAATCATGTTGTTCGCACATACGAAGGTTGCAAATACACAATTGTCAAGAGTGAATGGCCCGTCCTGCAAGAGCCAAACGTTGAATTTGCGGCTTAAACGTTTTTCCCTTTTTTTAAACGTTTCGATGTGTTCACTGATGAGAGGAATTCGCAGATCCACCGCGAAAGCCGCAGCCGTTTCTCAATCATGTTCATCGTTAGAGTGTGGAAAAATCGTTACGTTTTATCGTGAGTTTAATTCGAAAAAGCGATGGGAGCACCAGATCGGTAGGTCCACCCGGCCGCCAACCACAGATAGACGTTAAGAGAGCGGGAGGGATGGATCCCCGTCCCGGAAGTTACGGAGATACGAGCGCACCCGAACGAAACGAAACGTTGAATATTCACGGGCTTCCGGACGGATGAATTGAACCGGCGACGACGCCGCTGACCATCTCCCTCATACATTGGACCAACTCTGGGCCATTCCTTCCTCCTCTTGCCCCATCCCTCTCTCCCTCCCGACTCACTCCTGAGCGTGAATATTTAACCAGAAAGGAGATACACTGCGATCAAATTCCATTCAAAATTAAGGCATTACCCTGCACTTGACACCCACATTTCGCAGGAGCAATTGTACGTACATTTCCAACTGCATTACGACAAATTTGATAGCCATTTCTACGAATTCTCTTCGTTACAAATTCCAATGTCAGAATTTACCATTTTCGACAAAGATATACTATATGTATTAGGGTGGCGGATAATTTTAAAAAAGTTCAAAAAAATTATGTATTTTGTCAGTAACAGGAAAAAAAATTTTAAAAATTAATAATAAAAATTTTCGATGTTTTAAAAAAAACATCGAAAACTAACATTTTTTCACACGAGACTCAAAAAAATAGTAGGTTTTTTTGCGCCACCCTAATATGTATACATATAGTTGGTCAAGGATGGAACGATAACGTTCATCTATATGTATATATAATAATTGTATGTGTATAATAAAAATGATTTGAAAACCGAAGATGTGATGTGATGATATAATCATCTTCCAACGCTCATCTAAAATAGTCATTCAACACGTGCGCGCCTAGCTAGTATAAGTTAGCATAATCAAATATTCAGCCGAGACTAACATTGTACGATTTCAAATTTCTCTTGATTTAAGATTTATAATTTTTAATTAACACTGAGATATTGACACTAAATTTACTGACAGTACTGGCTGTGCTGCGCTGGCAGTACTATTAGTAAATTTCCGAACATGCTCCAAATTGAATCTAAACCAAGAAAGCTCGAGCTGTGAGTCGAAAAATTAAGCGCCTGATTGAATATCATTCTAAAAAGTTTTCTTACATAATTGGGAAAATAAGTCTGGACCACTGATCAAGAACTCTAACCTTGTTCTCAGTTTGGAAAAGCGTCATCTCATTGAGTACTGCAAAGGAAGGAAAGTCCGTGAAATTGAAATTTCCGGATTCAGCATCGAGCTAAAGCCGTATAAATCTAGCCGCTGATTAAATTAATCAGTGTGGAACAGTTCGTTGAACGAATTTCGTTTTAATTGGTGCTTTACATTTCTCCTTCCTCATTGAAAAGGAAAGGCGGTTCTGGATAGAAAAAGATGAAGAAGGGAAAGAAGAAGAAGAAGAAATGAGGTGTGCGCCGGTGGTGCATTACTTTTCCAGTTGAGCGCAATAGAAGATCCCGAGGTCCAGAACCCAGGGAAAACTTGCGCGATAAAGTCAAACCTCTCTTCCGCGAGCCTCGGGCACTTCATTCTCTTATCCCCCACCTTGTCTCGCAGGCTTTTCTTTCGTTGCTCCTGCGCACTGATATAGACCCACATCACCATTATCCTCATTCGTTTTATACTTTTTTCTATTTTTTTTTATTTTGCCCCTCAATCTCTCTCTCTCTCTTTCTCTTAACTGTCTTTTCTTTTCCAAATCCTCACTCATTATCCTCTACACTTCAGCCTCTTTACTCGCTCCCTTTTCTCTTCTTCTTTATATTATTCTTTCCTTTATTTAGCATTTCCTTTTCGGTGCTCAAACGCTCCAAGAACTCAAATTCATTTCTGATATTTTAGCATATCCTGAAACAAAGTATAGAGCTCGAAAATCTTGAATATGAAGTACCGAGAGCAAGACGAAACAAAGTGCAGAATTTGCATTTGTCAAAGTGAAAGCTGATGGTACCGTTTATTCTCGTTGCTTTTCATCGCGGTCATTACATTTTCATAATATTTCGCACGTTTTAGAACTTCCCGAAAATGTAGCTTTTATCGTGTACGAATAAAAGTTTTAAACTAATATTTGATCACCCGAAAAATCATGAATCCAAACAATTCCTGATGAACAAATGAAAAATCGGTGCGGAATCTAAAATGATTTTGAACAAATTCACGAATTAATGTAATCAATATCACAATATACTTTGATTTTAAAAACAAATTGTTATTATTATTAATGGTATTAAGGTTGCTAAATATATTAGTTTGCTCATCTGGTTGTTGTTATTATTGTTCCCATTATGCACATGAAAGGTTTTTCCGATGAATAGCTCGCATGTGGGCGAACGGTACGTATGATAGGCCGATCATTTCGTAATTATCGTTACGCTGAAAAGGACGATAATTAAAAGCCACTCTGGGTTTTGCCTCCGTTTTTACCCTCTCTCGCAGGTGAGCCAAAGGGTCACTACAAAATTAGGACGGCTAAATCGATTGATTGGAACAGCCCGATGAAATGAACGCATTCATACCCTACGTGCACCCGAGAAACAAATTGGGAGCATAATATTTTTTAATCATGATACGATTTTAACATCGCTCGCGACAATTGTGCATGTGAGCTAATATTCCTCTTTTGTTATCTCTCGCCCTATACATATTTCTGTTTAATTTTCACTTTCTCTTATCGCCTCCATCGCCAATTTTCTGCTCATGCGCTTTCGAAATAATCCAAAAAATTACGCACCAGTCCGCTTTCGTTCGTAATTTGTTCTCGCGCGTTTATACTAGTATCGGAAACCATCCTTTTTTTTAATCCTCTTACAGATATCATTTTTCCTCGAACAATTTAATCGATGAAATAATTTCGCTTGCAACCGATGAAATTCGCTTGGTGAGGTAAATATTCCAAAATATAACTATGGCGTGTATCCAGGACTATATATAGTTACTGAAATATTGTTTTTAGTGGTGTTTATTGATTGAGGGTGTTATCTCGAATCGGATTGTCACTGACCATGCGGGAATTGTATATGGACACACGTCATATATTTTTACGCTTTGTCAAATCTTTGTGTACACTCGGTCTCTGGTGGCTGTTTAATTAAAGGGAACGGCCTACGGCTAAGAGCAAAGAAGACTTGAATGGATAACCGAAGCTCCCTTGCTCTTGGCTCGTCTCTAGTAAAAGTTCCATACCGAGGACGTAGGTTTATACACGAACCTATACTCGATGCGAATTCTACGGATCTTGTTAGCTGACGAATGCCCGGAGGGTTTAGAATCACCGACGAGAGAGCTCTTTTAACGACCCTGATAGTTTTATACAACAACCGAAGACCCTGCCATTGTTGCTCAGCTTACGAAAGGGGAATCGACAAGCAAGAAGAAAAAGCGAAATAACGAAAAACGTAGAGAAACTAGGACAGAACCGATCGAATAATCCCTGCACGTACTCATCTCCTCCGAATCCTTTCGAAATAAATAATCAAACATTTATAAGCCCACTAAACGAAAACTAATGAAATTCGACACCTACTGAAGACGAAAGGTGATTCCTGGAAGAGAATTTCCGTTGAGCTAAATTATACAAAAATTAGATCTCTCAAGATCTTCAGGATCAATGATAAGAAAAGTTAGTACTAGAAGACGAGAAAACAAAACACGCGTTTTCAAGAACTGACCGAACGGATGGAAAGGGAGGGGAAGATGAGAATAAATATTTATACGAAGACAAAGGATGAGATAGAGAGAGAGAGAAACATGATGTGGCAATGAAGCGTTGAAACAATATTTGCCTCATCGCACAAACGGCCGGTAAGTAAATATTGACGGGGAAGAGGGTTTGCGACGCTGAGCTTTCGTTCACGTATATTATATCATCCTTTTTCACTTAGGTATGCTCGCACGGCTTTCAGTTTTTTTTACGGTTACAGACTGACGACTGACGGGCGTTCACCCTCGCCATTCAGGATCGTCTTTGATGTGCTTGACGAAAAAAAAGCTCAAACACCGAGTGTAAGCTTTTCGCCCTTTTTCGCGTGCGCTCCTCTCCGGTGATCCCATATATTTCATCAAAAGTTTGTAGCTTATTTCGCCGAAGTCAGATTATGCTTACTGACTACCTTCCTGATTTTCTGGCTAAAAATCAAGCGGATTATGAAAATTTAAGGCCCAGAGGTTTTATAGATAAATCGGCTGGAAAAACAGACAAGTTTTAATACATGAAATAAATCAAAAGACTGGATGTTTTATAATCTTTTTCAACAAAATATTTGAAGCAATTCAAAATTGTATACAGTAGACATAAAAATTAATCTAATACCAAATATTTTTATTAATAATGATGCTGATTTATCTGTAATATGATTGAGAAGAAGAATGAATTAAGAACCGAATGACACATCTACCCAAAAGTCAAAAGTGAACGAAGAGCATTCGTGAAAGTTCGAACGAGATGTTCAGGTGGAGAAGAGTCTGAAGCGAGCAAAAAGCGAGGAAGCGCGGTAAATAGCTCGGGTCTAGTTGTGCTATGTTTAAGGGAACATTCGGAAAGATGTAGGAGCGAAAAGGCGAGCTTTCGACATCTTCTAACTTCCTTGGACCGAATTTCCTATCGTCTTGGCCTTTCCAATCCCGTGGGGAAAAGTTCTATACACGTGAAAACATACAGACACATCAGTTATATGTGGATGTAACGAGTCCTTACAGATATAGCGACTTCGAAGAAATGCGGCTCTGCAGCGTTGGCCCAATGTAATCAACTGAATGAACAAGTGGCTCTGGAGAATCACGCTATACGCCACTGGCAAACCAAACCCAATACCCGTGAGCTTAGATGCACACAGACATGTAAACACACGTGTCGAATCCACGTTATTTGATCTTCTCCAGTGCGCAGTCATTTGAATAAATTATGAACGGTAACCCTAATGACGGAATCGAAGGGAGACTGACGGTCAGGGTCTATCCTAAAAATCTAATTCAAATCCTAATTTATTAATTTAACATTCAAGATTTAAATTTATGCGAGTAACCAATTTTTTGTATTAATTATTATCGATTCAATGCTCCATTGTATCGTCACTAAAACATTTTTGTTGCTGTATGAAAAATTTCCTAAGCTAATTTTTAAAAGTGCATCCTTTATTTTTGTAAGTCCACCGTACATTAAAAGTTGGATTAAATATAAAATTCATATTGATGAAGTAATTTTCGACAATCAGCGAACTCTGAAACTACGGTATTGAGGAGCATATCTGTGATTCTCGGAAAATGTTGAAAATCTTTCTAATTTTTAGTCTCGACACGAAATATTCTCACATTTTTTCACGTCGTTCACCTTCTCTTTATTTGGTCCTTTTCAGCATTCTGTAGTTTCGTCACGCCGATCCGTCTACTCAGTTTACGATATTTTGCACATTTTCTGGTCAAATCTAGAAAAGATTTGCCTCGGTTTGAACATCAATGTACGGCATACATAATATACGTACTTCTGAATAAAAATACAAGTATAGAACGTGGAAAGTGGTACATAAATTTGTGTACAGGGTGGAAGGAACGAGGTGAATATGGGCGAACGGTCCTCGAACGCGACGCAACATTCGTGACAGCGAACGCCGCGTGGACAGACCATAAATTCGGTGAAACATAAATCCCTCGACGTACGAATTGTAAGGGACGACAGGAGCGTAGACGAGCGGGAATCCATTGCGAGAGAAACATTTTTAAAAGCTCTTCTCACGGGAGGTAGTTCGGGAGGTACGGCGAGACCCAGCACAAACACGAGAACGCTCCCGTTCTCTCACACAAAGATTCGCACCGAGGGCACACACGTTGCTCGCATTAGTGGACGACCAGCTTAAAACGCACTGTGCAGACGAATTTCTTCTTTTTCTCTGGCTACAGTTTGTCGCGTATTTGTCTGTATATCTTTCTCTCTGGTTCTCTCGCCTCTTTTTTTCCTTTCCGTCCACTTCGCCCTTCTTCTCTTCGAGTTTCTCTTCCGACTCGTCGCCGTCCCTTTATTCTTGTATCAGATGCAAAAGTCAGGCGGAGCTTTTTTCACCTCGTACGTCTTCATAAATTAAACGTTAGCTCAGCAGCACAGAGCGTTTTCGTTCTTC
Organism: Cremastinae sp. B BG-2022a; assembly: GCA_030522605.1. Taxonomy (NCBI): domain Eukaryota; kingdom Metazoa; phylum Arthropoda; class Insecta; order Hymenoptera; family Ichneumonidae; species Cremastinae sp. B BG-2022a. The sequence goes on along the minus strand of JAPYYX010001063.1, from coordinate 9,290 downwards.
CCCGCTTCGTATAAGACATAATGAAAAGAAAAGAAGAGAGAGTGAGAAACAAAAAAATGAAGACTAATTTGAAAAATTATCAACGCTCCCGAGAACCGTTGTGTCCACTCGCCTCGTTTTATTAATTTTTCCCTTGATACACCGACTTTCATTTATAGAACTTGTTTTGTCATTTCCAGCTTATTTTTTGTTTGTTTACGGTACAGTTCCATAAAAAAATGTATCCTTACGTACGGGATAACTATATTTTGTATTTTTACATCGATCAGTGACGTCGAAGCGAAAGGATTTAACAATTTTTTCCATCCCGATATGATAAAATATCGTTTCAATACTATCCAACGATAAATTCACCCTGGAAATAGCAACGACAATTACAAATCCATCCCGAATATCGCGTACATTTAACAAGGAGTCGTACCCGCGGATTCTCATTTTCTCTCTCGTCCACCCTCGCTCCCCACCCCTCCTCATAACTTACATTTAGAACGCATATGGAACGATATTACGTGAAATGCATATTTCGCTCTTAAACTCGAGGATTTTCGTGAGCTGTCGAGCGAATACACATTTAGTTTCCGTTCGACGTGTTCTCATTAGAGGACGAGGAGAGAAAATGCTGAGAGAGAAGGAACCAGGAGGGGAAACCTCGTCCCGTTGGAAAATCAGAGACAGAGAGGAAAGGACGAAGTTCACGGAGAGAGAGCCCAGATTAATATAATACGCATTCTCTCTCTGCCACATGCTCAATAGACAGAAGGCGAATATGGAGAGCGAAACATCCCGCGCGTCTTCATCCCATTGCTGTGAACCCGACGATCTCCCGGCAAACGTCTCTATCTCACGACAATGGTCATACGTAAGAGAATGAATTAAATTTAATGCCGGCACGTGCAGACGTTCGTGCAAACTTTAAACGCATTTTAGTAACACATACACAGAGGCTCCGGATCCTCGTCTCTGGCAACTTCGGCGTAATATTAAGCGCCTGTCAAATGCCTGGGGTTGGGACGACTTGTTTCCGTTTCTCTCATCTTTCCGTCCCTTTGCTGGAAATGGTTAACGGACGACGCGCCAACTGCGTGCGGTCACGTCGAAAGCATCCCCTTGTTCAAAAAGTCGCCGTATTTACGTCCTTACGCGAGTCAGACCGCAGTGCCCGAGGAAAGCATTCTCTACGACGTTTTTCTCCCTCTTCCGGGCAACCTCGCCTTTGAGTTGCGAGTGCTTTCGTGATATTATGTTTGAGTTCGCACGTAATATACGCCACCGCAGCCACAGACAAAACGAACACACAGCCGTGCATTCACGGAAATCTGTAGATTCAACGCTTGAGTCTCGACTGTATATTGTGCAGGGAGAGAAGCCGCCTCCGGGAAATTTCGTTCAAGTTCCTCTTTGCTCGGCGTACACACGTCTCATATAAACCTTCAAATCCGTTACTTTCACTTTTCTATTATCTCGTTGACTTTCAGAAATTGAAAGAAGAAAATACTTTTTCTTTCAAATGAACTTTTCTTCGATTGAATCTGCGCTCCTGAAATGAAAGTGTTAGTTGAAGGGATTTTGAGCTTATAAGCATGCGAGTACACAAACATAAAATCTATTTACCTTATCTGAAATATTCAGGGTAAGTATATCTACATATACAAAAATCGTCATTGACGAAAAAAAGGGGACAAGTACACGTCGTGTTAGTTGTGTTCCCCGAAAGTTGAGTAGTATAGTTTGTACAAAAATACTTAATATCACTTAATTGGTTATCAGTTAACCGGGCAAGTTAAAATAAAAATTATTTCAATATTGTTAAACTTAAAGGATATCTTAGAATATTTATATCAGTGAATTTTAAAACCCAGAAAAATTTAGTATCACTAATTTGCCATTAAAAAATTAATTTCGCTCAACTTGAAAGTTATTTTAAAACGTTGACATCGTTGGATCCAACATGTCGTTGACAAAAAAATTGAAGTACTTAGCGCCTTGTTTTTATGCTGTTATTGCCATGTGTCAAGTTAGATAAAAAAATTGGCGCATAGTACTCCAATTTTTTGTCAACAATACGTTGGATTCAACGATATCAACGTTTTAAAATAACTTTCAAGTTAAGCGAAAATAATTTTTTAATGGCAGTTCGTCCAAATTAGTGATACTAAATTTTTCTGGGTTTGAAAATTCACTGATATAAATATTCTATCCTTCAAGTTGAAAAATATTGAAATATTTTTGATTTGAACTTGTCCGATTAAATGATAACCAATTAAGCGATATGAAGTATTTTTGTACAAACTATATCACTCAACTTTCGGGGAACACAACTAACACGACGTGTACTTGTCCCCTTTTTTCGTCAATGACGATTTTTGTATAGATATTAATTCTTTTTGTTTAAGTATATTTTTTACTAAGATGCTATACTAATAGCGTGGTTACAACAAACTCTCGTTTATATTTTTCACCGCCATAGAGCTATTAAAAACGAGTTCTTACCTCTCTAATTTTGAGTATTATTTATTTTCCTCGATATTCTGAACGTTATCGTGGTAATTTGGAATATTTTTAACACATAATTTTCGTTTGAGGTCGATTCTGACTTACATTCTTTCCGTTCAAAATTTTCTCAATTTTATCTTCCTTATTCTAATTCGATTTTTAGAAAAACAGTGCTCGACTGAATCCTATTTTCCTCGTGTGTGGAATAAACTTCTACTTGACAGACTGGTAAGGTGTATCGCGGAGAAACAGAAAATGAAGACTAAAACGTATGCGCGACATCGCTGAAGTTATTCGAATTGGTAAAGTTTCTCGTGTCTCTACGAGTCTCTGTGCCTCGCTGATGCACAAGAAAGTCACCGGTCGCACGTGCGTTCAGACGCGACAGCTAGGATGAGAGAGAAAGGAAAGTTTCGATACCCAAACGCGCTCTAATCCGTCGTCCGACCGCATCGGTCTTTCTCCACTTGCGTCGTGACGGGGAAAACGTTGATGAGGACTCCTTTGTTGGAAGTTTGTGCATCATCTCTACGTTCGAGAACGTGTGCATCGAACGATGTCGTCTCTTTCTGAAAACACTGAACAAACGAATGAGACGTGTATGTCTCTCAGTTTCAACACAACAGTGTAATCCACGTATGGAAATTGTTTTGGTTCTGCTGAAATACACGAATAAACATTAGAAGCAAAATTCTGTATATGTATGTATAATTATTTCTTATTTCATCATTATATGTTATTATTGATTTAACAAAGACTTGAGAATAATAAATCAGATGATCGAAATTTCTTGAATTATATTCACTCATGAATATGAAAAAAGATTTATTTCAGATCAGAATATTTCGAACAATTAAAAAACTAAATTTTTATAAATTTAATTCAAGCTCGGAAAATGTACAATTGTATAAAAATTATACATAGGCACAAGAAATCTCAAAAAATATGAGGCTAAAAACGACACTTTGTTTCACTGTATTTCAGAAAATATTTATCTATCTTATTTTCATTTCTACATGTACGATGAGTGAAACGGTAGATAAATATAGGAGCAAGAAACTGCGAGTCTCTAAATGGAGAATAAGCAGACGAGAAAGCATCGAGAAGTTAGGGGAGTAAAAAAAGAGGGAGCAGTAAAACGAGGATGGAGGTTGAACTCGTAGGCGAGTCGAGGCGAAAATAGAGAATCGTTTGGACGCGTGGTTACAACGTTCTTGGATAAAACGTGTACAAAATTGTTGCTCCCAGGACGAAAATGTAGCGAGCTCGGGAAAGCGTTCGTTGAACCGTCCTCACTTTTTTGTCTCACCCGAGTTTGCGAGCGGGACTATCGTCGAAACGATTTTTCGCGTGAAAATGCAATAATATTCAACCCTTTCGGAATTCCAAAAACGAATACGTAATTTATAAAGTTTTTCTTTTTACCTTCATGAAAAAAGGAAATGGTCTTTATTTCGCAAGCACGCATGAGAACACTTTTCTTCTGGTTATTTTTTGTTTCTTTTTCGTCTGTATTACAAAATGTTAGGGCGAAGCCGTACCTCTGGGTGAGAAACGATGTTTCGCCCCTCTATTTTGCGATACCTGAGTCTCCTGGGTCCGGATATTTTTCTCGTCGGCGAAGCTCAGGACGAAGACGACGAAATATTGCCGTCACATTTATTGCTTCGGTGTTAGAGCGACATCTCCATGGAGAAAAACCCAAGAAAGGCAAGGAGCATCTTGGTCAAAGAAGGAAAATGGGAACGAATGGATAAACTCTCGAAATGAATATACAAAAAGTCTTCGCCCGTTTCATGAGAAACCGTAGCGCTTATAAGCAAAGGAAGCTTCCCGGTGAACATAGAGAGCGAGAGAAAGAGAAACAAAAATAAAAGAGCGAGGGGAAAAGAGTTTCAGTCGAGTTCCAGTAGAATACTACCGTTGAGACTAACTTCGAAATAATTCATGCCGGCGTACTGCTTGCTTACAAAATATATTGTGCAACTATCTACACCACTTTGCGTAACTTTCTCTCCGCTTCTTCCCTCCTGCCATAAATAATTACGGAATTCGTCAAAAAATTTCTTACCGCGTGCCAAGTGTACGTTGGCATATAATAAAAACAAATAAAATTTTATCAAAGGGCGATCACTGAGTATAACTCGAATGAAAGCATCAAAATATTTCGTGATGAGCTCTTTCAACTTTAGCAGCTACAGGTATAATTGTGTAAAAGAGCGTTTGATCCTTTGTAGTAACGTTAGAAAATTCTCTAAAAGCTTCCATACCACTTATCATAATTTCTTTAGTATGAAAATAATTATAAAATTGACACGCCCAGTAGTGGACCCGTGGTCAGTGCCGAGTTTCAGTGGACCCACAAGTTGGATGGGTAACCAATACTTGGATGGGTGACCGCTTAACTCGCACTGACCGGTCAACGCTGAGCGGGAGGTGGCTTTTTCTAGAGTTTTCGAGATTTGACAACTTCGAACTACCTAGTAAAGGCCGAATATGAAGGCAATACGTATGGGCAAAACGAAAGGCACGAAAATGAAGGCATAAAAAGCTGCAAAAACCCGAACAGGGTGTGCAGGGTAAACTGAAAGTTTTTAATAATAAATTTGATGATATGTATGTATACATTAGCCTACTTGTAAATAACCACAATACATAATTTTTTGACTAATATCTAGAAACATGTGTAGCAGTTTTTAATTATTTTCCGAATTTTCGATGTTCCGCAAAAACTGAAATTGAATGGAACTTAAAGTCTTGATTTCAAGTTCTAAGCTGTTTTGTTACTTTAATTTAGAATTTTAGTACTTATCGTTGCTTCAATAGATGTACCATACATCGGTATGCATGCAAATGAATGGCCCAGCATTTGATCCTTTTCAGTTATTTCATTAATATACACAAGACACATCCCTGAATAGCTTCAAACTCTCTCTAATGCAACACTACAACTTTTACTAATATGCACACAGTCAGGAAGTTATACTGCATCGATATCTAGAGTTTTTAATTATTTTCCGAATTTTCGATGTTTCATAAAAACTGAAATTGGATCGAACTTAAAGTCTTGTTTTCAAGTCTGTGTTTCTTTGACTTAGAATTTTAGCACTTATCGTTGCATCAAAAGATGTCCCACACATCGGTATGTATACAAGTGAATGACCGAACATTTGATCCTTTTCAGTTATATCATTAATATACACAAGACACACCCCTTAATAGCTTCAAACTCTCTCTAATGCAACACTACAACTTACTAATATGCACGCAGTCAGGAAGTTATACTGCACTGGTACCTAGAGTTCCTCGCAACGGCCGAGACTGCACGTTAATTTCTATGTACGTATATCTGCGAGGAAACTACCAAAGGCCAGGATGTAAATTATTCAACCATTCCCTCTCTGTACCAAGCGTTCTAATCACTTAACCAGCGTAATTATTAATGATGCTTCAAGCCTGCAAGATGCAAAGTTATTTACTTATTTATCATTTTTTTCTTTTTTGAAAAAGAAATGATGTGTCGAAAACGGGGTATTTAATTTTTAAGAACCTTATTCATAAATGCATTAAGAAATTCTTTTATCAATGTACTAACTATAGCTGATTAAATACTGAGTAAATGTAAAAGCCGATGAAACAAATATGTCGCTCGAAGTTGACGTATTATACGTTTATTTATCGGAACAAATGTTCACCAGGGACACGAGAGCCGTCAATGAGAAATTTCATACTCGAAGCGTGATCGATTCGCGCAGACGAGCGTTCGAACGGATAAATATCATATATCCAATTAAAAAGGATGAGTCATTCCAGATCCTATTAATTAAATTTTATAACAATGAGAATTATAAATGACTTTTCACTCTCACACGGAAGAGCGAGCCCAGAGGAAGCGCACGTGCATCCGCGCGGCATAGCTCACGTGGGACCGAATATAAATCCTGTGAAAAGTTATTACTCCCGTGACGCGCCGGTTATGAAAATTTTTCACGTGTGATCTCGTGACAACAGATTTGACGAACACCTCGGAAAATGGATGCGTCCAGTCTCGAACTATTGACAAAAACGTGCGGGATAAAGTTCATCGGAATAAATCTTTCGTTTTGAGAGATGGATACATGAAACATGTATGCGTAATAATGAGCCCATTTATTAATCATGATGTCCCATTCGTTAATTATGAATCCTCGTCCCTCATTGTAGATTTTACGTACATCGGCATCCTCTGTAAAACGGGGGTTCTGTTTGCTTCTGTCAAACAATCATTATTAGTAATGTTAACTCCGGTACTCCGCAGGGTTGCAATTTTTTTTTTTCAGACATTCGACCGCTCTGCTTTCTTCTTTTTGCTCTCCCGTTTTGCGCTCATCATGGCCTCTTTGTAACTTCGTCCCGTGAATGAGTGCACGTACCTTTTGTATACTCATGCGGTGTAATACGAAGTCAGTTTGCCTCTTTCCTCTTTTTCTCTTCCATATTACGGAAGACGGCCTACTATTTCGCCTCATCAAAGGACAATGAAGAAAATAAAATATTAACCGAGGCCAAATATGTAATATGCATGTTCAGCGGGTGAGCTGTTAGCCTACTCCTGCATTCACGGTTCATATACGAATTATTATATACCTCCTTTGTTATCCTTTAACAGAACGTTCTACCAGTGAAGCTTCCTCCGACGTATATACAGGCTGATACGAAATTGAGATCCTTGACGAAATTTCAGGATGAAAACTCTGGATGCACTTTCAGATCCACAGTACCAGTGATGAGCTATCAAACGTATATGAGCTAATCAATCAGTGTGATGGTACACTATAATTGATAGTGTTCATTTTCCTACTACCAAGGCGTTCGCTGATTTGCTAACACTGTTCGTAGCTTTTTATCATTTCTTTCAACCGAAATCCGGCCATATACTTTCTGACTCGTTATTTTTTCTAGAATTTCTGGCATTTATTACTCCAGCCACCATATAAACACGCGCTGTTCATTCAACGTTTAAAAATCGACAATGAAATTTGCAATAAAAGAGTTCAATGGATAAGATCACGCGATCATCACAAACACGGTGCTCGCTGATTGGCTGACACTTTTTTCATCCGTAATTACTCAGAGCTTGGTTACGGATTGAAAAACATCTACACATCATTCGACTCGGAATTCCTTCATGAATTTATTTCTTCCATTATGAACATTCAGTTTTGAAAGACCTTGTACAGTTGACAGCGGTGAACTAGTAGATATTTTGCTCCTAACTCGCGTGCGAGCGAACGCGAGATAGAAGCAGTTGCCGAGGTTCTCTTCTTCGCCTCTTTCCATCGTACTTGAGCAAACTAACCAAGTGCAAACGGGAAGGGAGAGTTTAAAGTAGAGGGATGAACATTATTAAGTCGGCTCTTCTTCAACCCCCTCTACTCTCGGTCTCTCGCATTCCGGGACAGAGATTTATCTCGCAGGTTCATGTCGCGAATGCAGCCTGGCTCCACGATGTATGGCCCCATATAAAATTAGCCTGAAAATTAAATTAATGGTATATGTTAAGGATTCAGTCGTTTCGGCAATGACATCCCATCCTCGTATCAATCGAATGGAACAAAGAAAATCCGAATAAGATCTTGAATTTCTTTCTATTAGGTTTTTCGTCAAATTTTCATGCTTTTTGTCTGCTTTTATTATTTTGCAAGAAAAAACTGAGAACTGAAATTGCAAATCTATTGAATATATGTAGTCATTATAGCAGAAGCGAGATGAGAGAGAAAAAGAAGAAATTTTCCCAAGCCGTAGACTTAAATCCTGACATGGTAATATGTGAGTATAAAAATAATTTGTACCACAACGTCAGACACTTTAAACCGCTTTCCTCTTTCGCGTACTGATTTTTTTTCTTCCTCTGTTTCAGTCTTTATTAAAGAACATGTCCTGCGTAATCTTCCACCATGGGTAAATATATTTTCGATATAGCCTGGAGCTTATGGCTGAAGACAATATGCAAGCGATTAAAGATGAAGATTAGAGAAAGAGGGAGAAGATAAGAGGAAACGAAAAAAAAAATTATTTTCATATGGTTCGGTGAAATGTGTTTTGTGTACGTTTTGAGACAAGCTGAATAGTCGCGAAATTCAATGTTTAACAACACTGGATTTAAAATCTCGCTCTCCATACGGATTTACTGGACATTGCTACAGTTGTGTATTGATATTATTATAATCGACATAATACAATATGATCCAATAGACCATAATTAAATATGCAATCGTTCAGTTAGACCGATATCGAAATTTTGTAAACGAATGTGTTGGAAAGTGCATCAATTTAATTTAATTTTCAATTGTATTTTTTAGCACAAAAAATATATAGTAAGGGGCATAAATATCAGGACACTTGAATTTTTCGACTTTTTTCGTTCAAATTGACCGATTTCAAAAAATCAAAAAAGTACATTCGAGTAAATTTTATTACTTTTCGAATGATCCATGATTCGTCCCGATCGGATGATAATTATAATTGCTCTCGTGACAGAGTTTTTTGCATATTAATGGAAATCGGGAAAATGGGACATTGTCAAATTAAGAACAAATGACAATGATTAGAATTTTTTTGCCATCACCGATTGAAAGGTTGATTCATGGCGTTTCCGAAAACCGGTTTTCGACCTCGATCCGATGATTCCCGGTGAAGATATAGCCCCAGGAAGTCGAACCCGTTTTTTATTGATAACTTCGGAACGCTTCAGCCGATTTCGATAAAATTTTGCACAGGTTCATTATTAAGGATCGCCGTCAGCTGGATACTGATAG
>JAPYYX010001062.1:0-31878 GCA_030522605.1 Cremastinae sp. B BG-2022a | reverse complement strand
CAATTAATTACTTGAAATAAGACGTCAAAGCTAATAATAACTTAACAAATCATGAGAAAAAAATATTTTTCGTACTTTTTGCAGAGGTACCCCATTTTGGCAACTGAAAAAAATTTTTTTTCTCATGAAAATGTTATTTCAGTTGAAAATTGAATTTGTTTCCTTCAATTGTGATTAAAAAACAAAAAAATCAGCATATTTAAACCCTTGGAATCGGAAATTTTTCTTTAGTACCCCATTTTGCCCCCCCTACCCTAATTGATTTAGAAGAAATTTAGACAAAAGTGGGACGGATAGCAAAAATTCCAGTAGCACGATAACGAAAAAAAAGAATAGAAAAACTCGCAATAAATTGGATTATCCCTCGAGGGTTTTTGAAAAATATTTCAAAAATCTTTTTATATAATTTCGACCCCGAAAGAAATCTTTTTTTTTCTTTTTCAAAAATTCTTCTCAATTTCGTGAAGTATGAGTTCGATATAATAAAAATAAAAATTAATAGACTGAGTTTTTGGAGAGCGCGCGTTGACGTCAGGTTTCCCGTTAATATCCGTTATAGATCGCCACGTACGGGTCCGGGACACACGTGCACAGAGGGGATCGATGTATTGGCTCGTACGTGGAGGAGAGTTTACGCGTGTAGCGCATTGCCTGTAGCGAGAGAGGCACATAATTACAGGCTCGGATACATATTGCTTACTGGGCCGGTGCACCCGAGCACGCCCTCTGTGTTCTCCTTCATTAAGAGCCCCGTGTAGACGGTAGCCGACTGTTATATACCTCTCTATACCCCGTACAACCTCCGCTTATACATTTTACCTTCATCCTCTGCGCCTCTCCTGCCTCCTCCTCCTCCTCATCCCCATTCTCCTCTTTTTTTACTCTTTTTTTTATCCTCTTTCCTCTCGAGAGCTGTACCTAAAAGGAAACGTCCATCGCTTCCTCTCTCCTTCTTCAATCTTCCATCAACCATTTTTGAACTTTTGCTTCATCGTCACCGAAGTTAACTTGGGAGTATCGATTTGAGGAATCAAATTGAAAATACGTGATGTGATCGATAGATTTTGATGTGAATAATTTTTTAGATACGTGTGAGAAGTTCAACATGTGCAAGGATAATTTTAATAATGAGTTTAGTAAATAAATTGGTGTGATAAAAAATTTGCCAGAAGTCTATTCAAAATTTGAGTTGGGATATTAATTTGAAAAACCGACTAAAAATTCATGACTTAAATCATTGATTTTGAAAGATAAATCCTATATATTAACATAAAAAGTATAACCATGTGTATAAAATCAGTACCAAACTTTCTAATCGATTTAAAATTGACTGAAATTGATTTCTGAATATAATAATTAGAAACCTGAATTTGTAGAATAAAATTTAAAATATAATTATCGAAAATATGAATTTAAAACAGGCTCTAAAAACCAACTGATAAAGTTGACTTTTAATAAGTCAAATTGTATTTACAAATATATTTAACAAATTTACTTAAAAAATTGATTGTGAAAGATCAAATATCCTATAAATTAACATAAAAAGTAACCACTTGTATAAAATCAATACCAAACTTTCCAATCGATTTAAAATTGACTGAAATCGATGCCTGGATATTATAATTAGAAACCTAAACTTGGAGAATGAAATTTAAAATATGAATTTAAAACAGACTCGAAAAACCAACTGATAAATAATAAGTTGACTTTTAATAGATCAAATTGTATTTACAAAAAATTTTTTTAAATTTACTTAAGAAATTGATTGTGATCGGAAGTTCAATCCTATGGATTAACATAAAAAGTAACCACATGTATAAAATCAATTCCAACTTTCTAATCGATTCAAAATTGACTGAAATTGATGCCTGAATTAATAATTAGAAACCTGAATTTGGAGAATGAAATTTAAAATAATTATTGAAAATATAAATTTAAAACAGATTCTAAAAACCAACTGATAAAACTTGACTTTTAATAAATCAAATTGTATTTAAACTCTCGCCACATTTTCTACACTTTTCGAGCATATTTTTCCTTTTTCTAATTAGCCGAAAAGAGCTATTGCGATAAAAACGTTGAATACGTAAGTGAAAAATGCATGTTTCCCTATCTCTATGTGGTCGAGAATGGAATACAGAAGTTAATTATGCCACATGGAATGATTCGACCGTGTCAGTGTCATCCACGAGTGTCCTCAAGCGTAGATAAGATTTATACCTCGTTATCGGTCAATTTAAGGATATCGATGAATATCGTCCATATGCAAAATCGCTTCAGAAAATAAGCTCCGAGTGTCAAAACACATTTTGAATTTTTATCATCCACGTGGTGTGCGCTCTCAATGTCAGAGTCGTCTCTCTCCCTCGCACACATTTTTTCCCCAATTTGTCTCAATTTTTTTTTACTCCTCGCGTGCGCTCGTAGACGTACGATTTCGCTCGCGGATCGATTTGCGAGGAAAAATGAACGAGGCTCTGATGCGAATATAAAAGATGCGAAAGGACGAATGAAATTGTGGCGGGAAGGCTACGGGCAAAGTATGGCTTCGATTCGCTCCGATTCTCCTCCTCTATCATTTGTTAAGCTGGACAGCTTAGCCCCGTCATTACGAGCAATCACACTTGATTATTTTTGTCTACACACGCCGGTGATACAGAAAGGGCCCGAGAGAATCGTCGAAATCGGATCGAGCGTATTTTATTTTTTCTCTCGTCTCAACGAGACGTATATAAGGATGAGTATAAAAAATCGACAAGTGGAGAATTTGAATCGAGGAACGAAATTATGGTGAAATGAGAGCGAAAAAAATGCGGAGTTAAAAAATAAAGTGCGTGAAGCCTCGTTTTGCGCGCTTTTTTTTACATTTTTTTATTTCATCGTGATAAAAAGGGAGAAATTTTTTTTTGATCGATGGCATTATTTATTTAATTTTTTTTTCGAATCATTCGTGAGGGAAGAAAGGAATAATGACGATGCGGGTTTCAATGGCGTCGGACGGACTCCTACCAATTTCACGGCAATTTAGCCGCCACCGTGCGCGCGGTGAAACATCGAACGGAATCATCCCCAAAAATATACAACTCATAAATTAGCCCGATCTTTCTCAATCTTGAGTCATTACTGTTTAATTTCAGTCCGATTATTTTTGATCGAAAAAAAAAAAACAAAATTCATCGATGGTAACTTCGTGTTTGGGGACTCGATTTCATTATTGAGAATGAGGAAAAAAATTTTCCGGTTGCGTCTAATTGACGGTTTCGAAAATCTTCGTAGCCGGAAGTCGAAGTCGTAAATTTATAAAAATTTATCGAAAAATAATTGAGACATTTTTTTCAGTTTTTAAGGAAATGAAACCGAGCACAGGTGCGCTCCACAAATTTTTGAAAAACGTTTTAACATTTTTCAAAATTACGGTCTCGACCTCGATTTTTTTCTGTACAATTTGGTTTATTCGACTCAAAAGTTTGTTCTCTTCATTTCTGGAGTTTAACTTGTCTTTTGTGACCACCCGTGACGAATGAATTCGAGGACTGTTGAGTCAAAAGTTGGACGAAATACGCGAGTGATCCCAATTAGCTCACTCGGAACCTTCGATCTTCGTTTCCGGTCTCGATTCCCTTGTCCTCTGTCATTAAAATCTTTCCGCAGAGCTTTTAACTCTGATTATCAGTCACGTGGGTGGTAAAAAAAATTGACAAATATATTTACTTAAATTTTTAAACGATTTTTTTACGTAACTTTTTTCTCAAATTTAATTCAATTCGAATTAAGTAAAATCGAGTTAAAACTTAATTTAAATAATAAATTCGAATTAAACATTTTTTCAAATAGGATGAAAAGTTTTTTCGCCCGCGAGAAATTTCGGTTAAAAGTTTTGCTCAAGATTTAAAACGCGGAGTTTAAAACTGACGATAATTCATCCCTTTTCCCTTTAACACGAATCGACCGTGAACTTTGAATTAGTTTCGCGTCCCTTGGCGATTTACTGAACGAGCGCGGGAAGGAGCGAGAAAGATGGACCCGGCGGGTATCGCGTTTCGATGAATCCCCACGAGTCTCGTTAAGGGATTCGCGGAATTGAACGTCCAAATTAATTCGGTTTGCAGGAGAGGATTTTTCATACTGCCTCGGCTCATGAAACAATTTCGATTCGCACAAAAAACTTCCGAACTCGTCACAAAATAAATTTAGAAAAATTCTCCGACATAATCGAACAAAAATTACTAGAATGCAACTTTATGTTAAATTACTTTTTAAATTAAAAATATCGTGAAATCGATTTTTGCAAAAAAATATCCTCGACAAATCGATTTCTAACGGATCGAGAGAATTTTAATAAAAAGCGGGACAAAATCCTTTCACGAGTGACGTCTCAATGCTCGAGAAAAGAAAAATCTGTCACTTAAATTGTTTAAGGGATTCGCGGAATTGAACGTCGAAATTAATTCGGTTTGCATGAGAGGATTTTTCATACTGCCTCGGCTCATATAAAACAATTTCGATTCGCGCAAAAAACTTGCGAACTCGAGACAAAATAAATTTAGAAAAATTCTCCAACAAAATCGAACAAAAATTGCTAGAATGCAACTTTATGTTAAATTACTTTTTAAATTAAAAATATATCGTGAAATCGATTTTTGCAAAAAAATATCCCTGGCAAATAGATTTCTAACGGATCGAGAGAATTTTAGTAAAAAGCGGGGACAAAATCCTTTCACGAGTGACGTCTCAATGCTCGAGAGGAGAAAAATCTGTCACTTAAATTGTTTTCTCAGTTATTGATTTTTTGGTCGTTTCTTCGGTTATCGAAAAAAGCGCTCTGAATGTTGGCGACGATGGTTTAAGGTCGAAGTGAATAAGAAAAAGGTGTATGATGGAAGGGAGAGCGGTTTCTCTGCGGTCAGGAAGTTTCGACAGGCAGAAAGAAAGGCGCGATCTCCTATCGACGCCAAATTGGAGCAAACTCGCTCGAATGAGCATCGACGATCTCGTTACCAAGATCAAGCCAAAAAAGAGAAAAATATATATACACCAGCGAACAAAAACTTTTGTGGTTCTCATTCTGTTTCTCGTATTTTATTTTATATCTCGTTTGCTGCTTGTAAAATTATTTTTCAGCTCTCGATAAATCACCACAAAAAAGTAATAAAAATACTGATAAAAATTTGTTACAATGTCAAAAATTGATTCTGTGTCGAATACTGAATAAACCAAAAAAATAAAAATTCAAAGATTGAGAAGATCAGCAAAAAATGAAAATCCAGAAAAAAAAATAAAATAAAAATTTTAGTGAATAAAATTTGCTACAATGTCAGGAATTTCTCGACGTTCGAATTTTCACATCCGTGTTTTCGATCTTGGATACTTTCAGTTCCGAACGAACGAAAAAATAAAAATTTAGACATCGCGAGAGAGAAAAATAAAAAATCGATGGAAAAGTATAGGAATCGCGTTTCGAGAGCGAGGAGAGAATATTTCACAGGGTTAAAAAAAAGGATGAAAGAGAGGAACGAAGCACACGTGGTTTACTCGTAATGGCGATATAAATGGCGCTCTTCGTCGATCTGCGTTCTCGTTTGAAGCTCTCGAGGCAGCAACACCGTGTGCTCTCGATTGACGAATTATCGATAATATCGCTAAACCAACAATGCCACGAACGTTTTTCTTTTTTTCATTTTTTTTCTCTCGGATGCACATGCGCACTTTGTGCGATTTTGTTGTGTACACAGGAACGAGCATTTTTTGCGGCTCGGAAAAGAAAAAGAGCGAGTGAGAAAGAGATAAAAAAATAATAAGAAAAAAAGAGAGACAGAGAGAGATTCGAGTCCCTTTGGAATGAAAACCGCAACTCAAGATTGCCAGGCTCTAAAGTATTGTCCATAGTCATACACGTCGAGAATCTTCTCCTATTATCGTAATAATACGCACTAACACACGAGTATCCTCATATTTATTTATTTACGCGGCGAGAAACTCACATCTCGACCCTTTCTCTCTCTCCTCCCTGGGATGTGCCCCTCTGAGGAACACTTATCGCACTTGTACGTGCCAAGATGCACTTTTGCTTCTTTATAATACGCGCGCCACCAACCAACGCATCACACATTGTTCGAAACGCCTTCTCCGTCATTTTTATGCGCTTCGGAATTTTTAGTTTGCCAATTTTCAACCTTTTTTCGTAGTTTCAAAGTGAAAAACTTTCATCAGAAAAAATTTTATGTTCATTAAGGGGGTTGATCAAATATCGATGATATAAGGCAAAAATCTGAATTGAAAATATGTTATAATTCAGATGAAACTCTGGACAGTTATTAGTAAAAAAAGTATGCCTCACCGACCGATTTTTTGAGAAATTTAAGTACTTCGATGACAAATGCTATGCCAAGATTAAGGTACAAACATTTGAGAAACAATAAATAGATAAAACGTTATTGTGCAAAATTTGAACGTAATTTACCGTCTGGTTTCAGAGATATTATTTTTTGAAAATTGCGTTTTTGCTATTCACAGACATCGATATGCATTGGCATATCGAGCAGAGTTATTTATTTTCCATTTTTTTATAACTTTTTTCCAAGATTTTTTATTTTTTATTTCTCTTTAATTACAATCTGTCCCGGGTAGGACATTCAATAATTTGTCTGACATATAGAAGTAATTGTGTTCTCAGATAAGATATCCATTAATATCTCTATCTTTTTTGTTAATGTTTATAAACGATGAAATCTGTTTTGTAAGTCAAGTGGTTTTGCGCGTTTTTCAGCCTGTTGTTTTCGTTATCTCTGTTCAGGAGTCTTTTTGCCAGTTTATTTGGGTGATTAGCCAATCTTTCTTGATATTTCCTGCTGTATTTTTCAATAGTGTCAATCCCGTATTCCAGTTTAAAGTCGGAGTGTAGCGATTTGTTTGAAATATACCACGGGGCGTTGGCAACGATTCTCAATAGTTTCGATTGAAATCTTTGTTAATATGTTTATATTAGATTTGCTGGCTGTTCCCCAAAGTTGTATTCCATAAGTTCAGACTGGCTCGAGGATTAATTTGTATATTAGTAGTTTAGTTTCTATTGTCAGATGTGAGTTTTTTCCGATGAGCCAATATATTTTTTTGAGTTTTATGTCCAGCTCCTTTCTTTTTGTGTTTATATGTTGATGCCAGGTTAACCTTCTGTCCAAGTACATGCCTAAATATTTAATTTCATTTGTTGTTGGTAGGAGTTTATTGTTCAATGCTACTGATGGGCAATTCCGCAATGTGAAGGTGATGTGTTGTGATTTGGTTTCGTTTGCCTTGATTCTCCATTTTTCTAGTCTGGTATCTATTCTTGGTAGAGCTTTTTGCAGTAAACTGGATGCCTTGTTGGGGTTTGTAGCAGAGGTTAGTATTGCAGTGTCATCAGCGTATGTTGCCATTGTAACTTTTCTTGTTGCTGGTAAGTCTGCTGTATAGAGTGTGTAGAGTATCAGCTCTAGTATACGCTGCCTTGCGGTACGCCTGATTTGATTGGGAAATATGACGAGTGTTCTTGTACAAAGCGAACGTAGAATTGTCTATTTTTTAGATATGATTTTATGATAAGATAGAATTGTGGTGCACCTTTTTTAACTTTGTAAAGTAATCCATCATGCCATACTTTGTCAAATGCTTGCTGTATATCTAGAAAGACAGCGGAGTAGTATTCTTTCTTTTCGAGCGACTCACATATGTATAACGTTATATACTCTGTTGACCTGTTCAATGGTGGAGTGATAGTTACGAAATCCGAATTGATGTCCGGGAATTGGTTGCTCTTGGGATATGTGTGGATTCATCCTCGTGAGTAGCAGCTTTTCGAAGAGTTTTGACAATATTGGTAATAGACTTATCGGCCTGTATTACGTTACTTCTGTTGGTTGCTTACCAGGTTTCGATTTTCTTCTCAACTATATAAAAACATCAAACATTCCATTAGAGTCTTGAAAAATGCATGTTACCGAACTATTTTTTCATAAAACGGCGATTTAATACGAAAAAACGTGAAAATGTCCATGCCATGAATGAAAAGAGCTGATGACGACGATGAAGTCAATTGATCAATTGTATCTTAAATATTATTCTCCTGATATCTTTTTGACAGTAATTTTCGGTGGAATATTTTGAAGTGTAGTAACAATTATTTTTCCTGTTATCCAAAACGGAAAAAGTAACTTTTTCAAACATTTTTTACGCGGACTGTCATTTGACTAGAGAATATTTGATCAACCATGCACCTTGAAAAGTCAATGGCAATAGAAATAAGAATTAAAAAATTCAAGCTCTTCATCAATAAAGAAAAAGAAAATTCGTTTCATCCCACAGATTTTTTTTTTCATTTTCATAGAAAAAAATATTGACCCTAAATGCTCACGAATACAAATTTCCAAAGCCTCGTACTTTGAACAATTTTTCAACTCACAAATCATACGGCAAACGTAGCGAATCGGAAATGCGTGATTTTCTCGCAAGACGTATTTTACAGCCGATTTTTTCGATAAAGGAATACACACGGCAGAGAGAAATGAATAAAAAAGTATCGAGCGGAAGTTGTAAGTCCGAACGCTCGCGCAGTCTCATTTTGTCGTCTCGCGATGCCTCGTAAATATCTGCGGGCGTGTATATATTTCTTTTTCAGGATCGAACACCCGGTACACACCCCATTGTAAAGTGAGTGAAATCAGCGGATACGCGCTTTTGCTCCGTGCACTTTAGCCGAACCGGAAACGAGGCTTGTCTAATTTACAGCTCGGGAGCGTTTCTTTCACTCGTCGGTTTCCTTCCACCTCGCTCTCCGCCTCCTCTTTCTTTCTCTCCACGAGTGAACCATCATCATCTAACGCGCAGTCCGTCAATCCTTCACTTGGGAAGAAAAGAACAAAACAATTAGAAACTTAACGTCCCGGAACGCGTGCGGGGAAAACGGAAGATATTTTTATTATCTTATCAACTACCTAGCAATTTCGAAAAAAAAATGTCTGCCCCGTTTTTTCTTCCATAATTTTCGTACAGAAACCATTTTTTTTCTCGTCGCGCACTGCGTCAGTCGTTGACGAGTTGAAAGATGTTTCGTGTATTTTTCATGAAAAAAAGATTTTATCGCATGTTTTGCTCCATCGCGGACTTGTTCTGAAAAAAATGGTTGCTTTTGTTTTTTTTCACGATTTTTGACGAGGAATTTTAGACTTTTTTTGCGAATTTTGAAGTCACCAATTTTTTATAAATTATTTCATTGTTTATTGAAGAGAAGATAATTTTAGAAATTTTTTTGGCGTTGTAGATGTAATAAATCGTCGTCAAAGTTGCAGAGTAATCGGAAAAACGACTTTGATCTTTGTTTCCATTAAAAGATTCGGCGTAATGACGTTGCAAGCGCATCTTTGTTTTTCTTTCTCATAAAGAGTTAATGAGATCATCGTGACGCAATGTTTTTCTCTCGCCGAGATTCGGTGGCTGTGAGAAAATTGTTCGCCATCTTGTACAAACTTTTTTTTGTCGGAAGAACGAGAACGAACATTTTTTCTCCTAAAACGTATCACGTGCAAAATACAACGCTAAGAATGTAGAAACCGTGCATCAGATTCATTTGGAACGAAAAAAATTACACCTGACCAAGACGGGATCGAAATTTTGCTTGATGATGAAAACGAAAAAAAAAACGCATTTTGCTTCACAGAAAAAAATCACACGCAATCGTACGCGTTGGACGAGAAACAGACAAAGAAAACACGTTATAAAAATGCATGCATTTAATTATTAAATATATAATTATCTCGTAATAAAAACTTTACTCATCATAATTAAATCTACTTCGTTTTTGAGGCCGAGACAAAAATTCTCAACGTTCTCGTCTCTGTTCAAAATAAAGAGATAAAAAAGTTGTTTACGATCAAATAAAAGTATTCGTTTTTATAGATATCGTGGAAAAAGTAGTCAAAATTGTGTGTATTCGATTCTGCTTACTTTATTTCATTTTGCTTCACTTCATTTGTTTTGATCTTAAAAAGTTGTCCGTGGGTCGCGTTCCGAGAATTTTGCGAGTGGGAGAGGTTTCCACGTAACGTCGCGAGCGAGCGTGCGCGCGAAGTGGGCCGAGCGAGGGAGCCCGGCGATTGGCTGAGCCCGTAGCCCACAGGGCGTTGCCAACTCCCCGATCGGGTGCGCGCGTTGCGCCGCTTTCCCGCTCACCCTCCGCGCAGCGCGGGCTCGCGCTCGCTCTGTCTTTGTCCTTCCCTCAGTATTCGTTCGAACGTCGCGATAGCAGGACGTGTTTTTCGTGTGGAGGGACTGGAGGGGCTTTATTCCGAAACTCGACACACCGGCACACGCAGCCGCGGTGAACGGCACTCGCAACAGTACGCGATCCTGTGTTAACATTCTGGCGTGTCATTTATCCTCGCGCGAGGCAAAAAATAATCCTTTTTTTACCCAGTTACCGCTCGCAATCGAACAAACTATTCACCACGTCGAAACGCTCCTCGTGATCACAAAAAAAAATCGTGCCTTCGTTTCGTAATGAAAAGTGAAGTGTACGTGGATAATAAATTTCATTTCAATCGATTAATTACGCTAAACAAAACACTTGTGAATTATTTATCGGGATATAAATTATGCCATCGAAATAAGATACGGTGACATCTGTTAGCGAGTTGACAAAATCTCGCTAGAGCATTTTGAACTTTTTTCACGTTTTTTTTTCGAAATTTGTGATCGCGTTATCAAATGACGTACGCGGGAGTAAAGTTACGGGAAAAAATTTGATTCGAACGTGAAGAATTTAGATAATTTCTTTTTTACTCAGCGTCAAAATATTGAAACAATTGTGAGAACGAACTCTCGGTGTTGAAAAACGCGTCATCCCGCGAGATTTCGAGCGACGGCGAATTCACCGAATCGAAATTTTTCCTTATTCCACTGTAAATTCGGTTCCCGTGCAACGTTTCTCGGAAATCTGCGATACGAAACAACAACGAAGGGGATCTTTTGTTGTTGTTTTTTTCCCCTCTGTCAAACGCAAGGGTGACAGGGTCTTGAAGATTCGAGGAAAGAACGTGTCGACGAGAAAGCACGCGCCGCCCTCGGCGAAGACTGACCAATCCTGTCGACGCAACAGGGTGAGTTTCAGGCTTGACTTTTTTTTTCGATTCGCAAAAATTCTGGGAATAATACCGAGCGTCGCTGAGGGACAAATATGCGTAGATAAAAATATTCTTTGTTTTCATCTCTTGGATTTTTACAATAAAAGTGAAAAAATTGATTTTTTAATTAAATGAAAAATTGTGGATACGAATTTTCTTTTCTTGATCAGAATTTTTTCCGAAATATTCATTTTTATTTTTTATTTTTATGAAAAACGTGAAAAATCTTGTGCATCCATCGATAAGTGTTCGTGATATTCATTCGTCGAATTAATTTCGCATATTTAATTAACCGTGGGCATAGTGAATTTGCATAATATTTCACAAACACACTTATCGCGCCCGCGTTCTACCGTATATATACGAATGATGAGCAATGCTAATTAGAATTATTAATGAGAGAATGACGAGTCAACGACGCTCGGCCAAAAGGAAGACTCTAATGGATTTAAGAGCACGCTCGGAGACGTATCTTGCTAATGAAACTCGTACGTACGCAGATAAGTAAAGAAAATATCCACATACAGGCAATTCCATGTAAAACTGACTGAAAATGATTTCCAAAGTTGATCGTAAGAAAATTACTGACAAGTAAGTTATTAAATAAATCCTAAAAAATTTTATATTTACAAATTTATACGATTAAGAAACTTAAAATAGATCAATAATTTTTATTTTTGATAAAAATTAAAATAATCAAATGTTTGTGATTATTTAAACTTTTAATAAAAATTTATTAAAAATTTATTATTTTGAATCTCGTTGTTATTCATAACAAATAAATAATAATTCCCCATTTGGATCTGAAACTTCCCGTGCAGGATGCAGACTAGAAAAACGCCTCAAGAGCTTTTGCCCAGCTCTCGTGCTTTATTTTCGTCTTTTTTTAATCCTGTCCGAGACGACTCATCTCGAGAGCTGGTAATAAGAAAGCGTGGTCAATGATGGCGTCGACCGAGAATCGCGCTCACGTCCACCCGCTTTTAATTGGATTTTATTAGACTAATTCATTTTGTTCGTTAGTGTTCGTGCGTATTCGCTCGCGGATATATATAAATGTGTAATATGCGAATGTGTAATATACGGATATGCGGTATACGAAAGTGTAATATACAATCTCGAAAGGATAGAAACGTAAGGGAGGGATTGAACGAAAAAACGAGAGAGAGAGAGATGATCCCAAGACTCGAAGCCCCGAGGCGTGTCGATGACTGAATTTTTTCCTTTGTTTATTTTTTCTCCTCCCTCGATCTCTCGGCTTCTTCCAACTTTGAATTCCTCGTGCCTCGATTTTATTTGCATTTTAATAAAAGTTCTCCAATCTTTTTTCGATGCCTCTTGTGTCTATTATATTTTTAGCATTTATTTTTTTCTATTCATCTATTTCAGTCGTTCTCTTTTTATTGAGAATTATAACACTGGTTAGTAAGTTTTTATTATTTTTTCAACGTTATATATTGGTAAGCTCGAAGTTTTTTCGCACGGATCAGAGTCCGACGGATCGCGTTCTCGACGCTTTGGGAAATCGACGCGTCTTTGAATTTTGGTTTCTCGAATTATTTTCATTATTTACATTTGTACATTTTCACTTTTGTTTTCTTGAAACGTTGTTCTCTGTAAAAACTGAGCGGTGAAGAGTAATAATAAACAAGTGCAAATAATGTGAAAATATGGATGAAACTGGTTTTTCTCGTTCACATTCTGAACGTTTGTTCCCGATGCACAATTATTGAGAAGAAAGTTAAATGGGCGTTAAACATAGTGCTGAATGCGTAACGAATATATTTTTCATCATTCGAGGCTTGACCTCTTTTTATTTATATTTCATTTTTATTTTTCTATTTCCTCACCCGGGCAACGTCACCGGGTTGAATTTATCGCTTTACCAGGAAAAATTACAGTCTCCGTTGTTCTCCTAATTGTCGGGTTCGTTTGTTTGTTCCTTTTTTTTCCTAATGAGACAAAGTGCACGCACAATCGGCTTTGGTTGCTCAATCCTTTTTTTCCTTTATTTTGTCATTTTTTTCATTTTTGTTGAATCTCGCGCGGGAAGTCGTTGTCGTTCAATGAGGCGAGAAAATTCTTCGACGCGAAAAAATAGCAATCTTTTTTCTTCTTCCGTCTCCCTCGTGTTTATTTATTTATTTTTTATTTTTCTCGCGTTCTATCCATCAATCGCGTCAATTGATAATTTTGTAACGTCAAGCTCGCTGTCCCAACCGCAAAATTCATTCTCGCAATATTAGACCGTAAATGATAATTCATAGCTCTCCACGCGCACGAGATATCTCAAATCGTTTGCTCATTCAATCCCGAGTTTCGTAACGCCGAAAAAGAAAAGCGTGAAATAAATTTTTCACTCAACCGCGAACACCGATCGTCGTTCAGTTTTTTTTTTTTTTCATTTTCTCGACAATAATCTCGCGTTTAGACACGCTTCATTTTTCTCATTACGTCTCACGAAATTTGTTTTTAGAACTCGCCTACTTTCAATTTTATCATCCGCGAATTTTTTTCCCTGCGCGTTACAAATTTTTTAATACGACAGTATTATTTCATTAATTTTTACTTTTTTTAAAAACAGTATCCAATTATTCGATTTTTTTATTTCAAATTTTAAAAGACCTGGATAAAAGCGATAAGAAATATAAAATTCTGAGCGAATAATTATCGTTGATTATTCACGAATATAGGGGCACGTAAGTTAATCATTTAGTCAAAACATAATAATAGTATTAATAATAATGCAACGAGGACGATTATAATAATTATTTCGCCGTCGCGATAAGAGCGTAATTTTTTTTTGTTTTATTCCTTCGCCTGTCACTCAAATTGTACAAACATCGTGGCCGGTTCATTAAGTTTTCTTAATAAAATTTTTCTAAGCAATGTCTGAAAATTTGTGTCGAAGAATGGTTTAATCAACCACCGAGCCTCCAGTATTTGTTTTTTGGTTTCTACTTCTCGCTACGTACAAAATTAATGGGCTGTGAGAGCGTTATTTTTTTATTTTGGCATTTATATATCGAACGATTGCGTCAGAGAATCTGCAATCATTTTTGCAAATTGGTAAAGTCTCGATGGAAGAATACAGAGTTGATAACCGATTGGAAATTTTTGTGAAATGATAAAAAGAGTGTCAAATTTTTTTTTCAATGTTTCAATATGAGTAATGCACTCGCTTGAAGAATTTTTTTTCTTTTTTTTGGTCAGTCTTCTCTCTCGCACATACGACTCATCTTTCGTATCTTCTCTTCTCGTCGTTCTTCTTAACCGATAGAGAGTCCAGCAATCCCATTAGCGTAATGGCTCGTGTGTATAGTCTTACCTCGCAGCTTCAACTTTTTTATTCTCTGTCTCTCTCGCTTCTGTTTTTTCTTTCTCCTAAAAACTCTTGAAGACTGTTACATTTTATCCAAGGGCATCTCCTCACCCTTTTGTCACGAGAATTTACAGGCTATTTCGTCTGAAAAAAAATCCTAATGAAGTCTTCGAGCTGCACAAGAAAACGGACAATTGTTTTTTGTCTTACATTAAATTGTTATGCATTAAAATATTTTATCAATTAATTTTATTTATTTTTACTTTTCTATCCGTTATTCAATTCTTTTAAATTCTGCACTTGTTTCGTCTTTTTTTTTACAAAAATAATAAATAAATTGCGATCGTGACTGTACGCGAGTCGGAACTCGACGCACGCATGGGAGTTAAACGATAGCGGGGGCAGGTTTTAATAAGAGAAGGATTGAGAGCTTCTCTCGTCTCGGTTTAAAGTTTCGGCCGCGAGATGAGGGACACTCTCGCCGCGGAGCGAGAAAACATCGGCGACTCTCGACGAGAGGAAACAGATAACAACAATAAATAACTTGTTTCTCTTTGTGCCTGTGTGCGCGTTTATGCGCGGCTAAGAGCATCCGAGAGAACAAGAAAGAGGATGTCTCGTGCCTCGGACAAAAAATGATGAAAAAAAATCAAGAAAATGAGCGAGACAGAATACGGAGATTGGTCAGGTACGAATGTTAATAATGCGTGAACGAAAAGAGAATCTGAGTGCCAGAATCGTTTTTTTTCTTTCATTTTTTTCTTCCATTTTTCGTCCTTTTTTCATTTCCCTCTCGTTCCTCCACCTGTCAAACCTCCTTCACCCGTCAACTTACTTTCTCTCTCTTTTTTTCTATAATTGAATATTTATTAGCTCAGAATTCGATATTTTCTCAATTAATCTGTGATAAAAATGTTTTTTCTTTTTATTAATTCTAAATTTTCGACTAAAATAAACTTTTACATCTGAATTAATTAATTATTAAAATGTAATGATGTTAAATTGAAATCTTGATAGAATATTTATTGCAAGGTTATATAAATAATAAAAATTAGTCCCTAAAAAGTTTTTTTTTTTCGTCACGATGCGAATTTCTCGTCGATCTCAATCGGCGCTCCCGCGTCGAGATTTTTTTTCCCCGTCGAGGATGAGAAACGTCATTAAGAGAAATTAGAACGAGAGGGGCAAATTTCTCCCAGGGATGGAAAAAAAATGTTTTACCGGCTACCGCCTTGTCATTTGCGGGGGTGGCCTCTTCCTTCCAAGCGGAAGACTAGAGAAAAAGAGCCAGAGACAGCACGCTCGTGTTTTCTCCATTCTGGAGCGCTTTAACGCCGTTATATTTCTTTCTCTCTCTCGCCTCTTTTTCCCTCTCTCTTTCTCCCGCGCTCGGTTTCTCCTTCCTTTTCGCGTTTATCCAATACCTCGAAGAGCTGAGAGGCAAAAGTAACAACCGGCTATCGATAACTGCCACTTACCCAACTCCATCACTTCCGGTTACCAACTACCGTTTATACGGGTTTACGGCCCACCAGTCACGTTCCCCCGTGACTTGAATTTTTTTTTCTATCCCCGTATCGCCTCCCTCTCAGTTTTGAGTCGACTAATTTTTTGCAATTTTTCAAAATTCTTTTTTATATTATCATTTTCCAAAATTATCAAGACTTTTTTAAATATTTGACAATTCACTGATTTTTTTACATTTGTGAATATTTTATATAAATAACTTTTTATCATCACGTTTTAATTTTACAATATTCAGAATGGAAATTCACATTCCAATCATTATTAATAAGCCGTGATTTTCCGTTTATTTATTTTCCGGATAATTGCTATAATGAGAGCAATTAATTTTTAATTTTAACGCAGCGAGATGTGACCTCAGGTAACTATGAGCTCATTGATTGCTGATTGCGGATAATTGCGAAACGGGAAACAAAGTAAGAAGTCGTTTAAATGCAACACCACGTTCATCGCTGTCGCCAACGAAACTCTAATAAAAATTACAATTAATGATCCCTTGCGCAATCGATTCCTCGAAATTTTTTTTCAAGAGCTTTAAAATTTTTTGTCTCCATTATTTTTAGTCTTCATTTCCGTTTCTTTGAATTTTTTACCACATGCTAAAAATCGTCTGATCACTCAGGAATTAAATTTACGTGCGGTAATTGCACTCGGGTTGAATAAAAAAAAATTGGCAAAAAAAGAAAATGTGGAATATGCGCGACGAACGTTTCGTAACGAAGAAAAATCTCGACTTTGAATTATATTAGACGTTTGTTTTCGATAAATGATTTTCTAACGAGAGAGACTTCCGGTTGCCATTAAGAAAGTTGCATCCTCGGTTGTGCGAGCCCGGGATGTGTTGCTGTGTGTGCTCGCGAGAAACTCGTGTTTCTCCGCCATTATGCAAAAAAGTGTAATTACAAGCTGGCCGCGCGGCTAACGCGCTGCTCACCGAGAGGCCAAAGTTCATCATTCAACCTCTTGCATTTTGCTCAAAATTTCACATCTCTTACATTCTCTGAGCATTTGCATACCAGTGTAGAAATTATTTTCGATGGTACAAATAAATAAGTCAAAACGTCGAAAAGATGACAAGAATGAAATTTATCGGTAAATATACTTGAGACAAAATTGTTGAAAATCAAAAAATGCAATTGCAATTCCATCTATATAAATCAATTATTGAAATAGGATTAACGAACTTACCATATCATTTG
Organism: Cremastinae sp. B BG-2022a; assembly: GCA_030522605.1. Taxonomy (NCBI): domain Eukaryota; kingdom Metazoa; phylum Arthropoda; class Insecta; order Hymenoptera; family Ichneumonidae; species Cremastinae sp. B BG-2022a. Next base: position 14,680 of record JAPYYX010001062.1, on the reverse strand, counting down.
AAGATTGTAAAATAAAATCATCACTGTCGAGAATCGCCTAAACCAATTTTAACCGATGCAATTAATATCAAATTGATAAAAAAATGATTTATAGCCTAAAATGTGGATCACATTGCGACAGGATTTCGAAAGGGTTGACAAGAAGTCGTTTCCTCGACACTTTCGTCCACCGACCGCGAGAGAGACGAGGAAAGGTTTAAAAAAAAGCGTCGTTGTTGCTGCTGCCGTGGAAACGAAATTTCTCGTCGCTAATTGAGTCCGGACACGCGAGAATGCTTTTCACGTGTTTCGAAGTAGCTTTCTGTGTATCCACAGGTGTGGTGTTCTCTACAATATTACATTATACCTGTGTCCGGCCGATGTCAGGTCGCTTTTCTCCGTCGTATTAGCCGGAGACCGAGTGCGGGTGCTCTGAAGGAAAAAAATTGAAGAATTTCTCTTTGTTCTTCCGCCCGTATAATTTTTTCCTTCTCTCTTTTATTCACGTTTTTTCCCCCTTTCCTTCTTTCCGACAAATGTCTGGGAAGCTGGAGTAAACACACGTGCAAAAAAAAGCAGATAACGAGCTCCTTTTTCAGCTCGCTTGCATTTTTCCTTTTCTCTCTCTCATCGGTAAAAAGTCGAGGCCTCAGATCCATTGATTTTACTTCGCTTTTGTGGGAATCGGGATTAAACGTAACACGGAAGACGAGTGTTTCCTTTTTTTATTCTCTTGAAACGTGCTGAGGAAAAAGTCGATGTCTTCATCGTCGGGGAATCTAGAAAAATGCAGTTGCCATTCCAGACAGAACGGGGAGAGATCCGCGGAAAATAGGAGGGAAAGAGTCATTTATTTTCACAGAGTGCAGGAATTATTTATCTCGATGGAAGCAAATATATTTTTGAATCAGAATTTTTTGTGACGTGGATTCGATATTATTTGTGGATAAAAATTTTGAGATTATTTTTGAGATGAAAAAATGTCTCGTGAGAAATAAATTTGAAATACCGTTCGATTTAGTCGAGAGATGATAAAAAATGTCTCGCTACGGAAGATCTCGCGAATTCTTTTCCTCGGCGTGTCGTCACGTAAACGTCCGATCGCGAGATCCGCGTCAGCTGTTTTATTCATGAGAAACTTTATAAGTGACGGGTTAACCGGACGAGTCCGAGAGTTTCTCAAGATGAAAAGCTGCGGGGAAAAAACGTACGCAGGCTGATAAAATGAATGCGCTAGAGTGGGGGTGGATTCTCGGTTTATTTCTTGCCCAAGCGTTCGCCGCGTAAATGGAAAAGTACAAAGTGCTCGGGTCTCGATCTCCCGCAGCGAGTAAAATCGATTGATCCGAGACTTTTAAGGACGCAATACAGATTCTTATACAAAAAGACATTTTTCAAACACAAAGCTAAACGTTGACGTTGAAAAAATCAAAGTCACAACATTACAGATTGCATCATAAAAAATTATGAATTTTATTCATTGAATTCGATTTTTCAAATTGAGATTGCGTGGGTGAAATTTTGAAAAGGAAAAACTGAGCGGAATATTCATATGATAAAATTGAAAATAAATTTTATAATGTTTAACTCAACAATTACAATTTAGTATAACAATTTTCTTGCAAAAAGGAAAAACAATGCTATAATTTTCTATTTTTTTTTTTTAAATGCTGAAATTGACTAAGCACGTCAGAGTATTCTCCAAGAAGATATTCGAGTCTCTCTCTGTCTCTCGTCACAGCTAAGCACCATTTGAGGCTACAACACCTGTTTTGTCTTTTATGGAGTCGTTTGGTTGTCCTCGGACTCGGGGATGATGCCTCGACATCCTCGAGATCGAGCTCTCTTTTATATACTTCTCTTTTTTTATTTTTTCTCTCTTTCCTCTCGATCATTGTCTCTGTCTCGTCGCAAAATATCCTCTCAAGACGATTATTTTCGATGACGAGGTAATTAGTTACGACTTTTCAGAGAATCTTGTGCATCTTGCCAAGAAGAGACGATTCGTGAAATTATAATTATATTTATGGCTAAACGATATATTAATACGCATTTTTTTAAATAATATAAATTCCAAAAACTTAAAATATATTGATGAATATCAGAATTAAATTTTATAATTTAAAAAAATAATTCTTTATAGTAACATTGTGCCTACTGAAATTTATACAGAATTTTTCCTAATTTCAGTATCTTTAGAACGACAAGAAATCAATTCTTACCACGAGCAAAAAAAATAGGACGACTGAATTTCGGGAAAGAAATTTCGAAAGATTTCATTGTCGGAACGCGACAGGAACTCGCGTATCCCGTTTCAAAGGAATTTAGTTCCCTCTCTCCTGTCTAAATTTCGCATAGTGGTGGAATCAGATCAGATGAGAGACTCGAAATTCTTGGCGAGGAGAGGGATCGGTGTCTCGAAGAAATAATGACTTTTCTCCCTTTTTTTATCCAAGAGGGAGAAATACTTCGGTGTGACGGGGAAGACGAAAGACGTGAGATTCGGGCCCACCGTGGGTGTGCAGGTCCGGAGAAAACGTCCTTTTAGCTCTCTTTCGGATTTTTTGCTCGCGTACGCGGAATTGACTCGTCGAGATGTCCGGTGCGCTTTGAAAAAGAATGAGAAGCCAATCGTCACACGACATCGCGCCTTTTATTTATTTTTTTATTTTATTTTCTTCTTCCTTTTATTCATTTTTTCCCCTTCCGCGAGCCTTTCTTCATCGAAAGAACGAACTGAAAGAGAGAAGATGCGGACACGGCAAGTTTATGTTAAATGGATTAGACAGGAGAATGCGCGCTCTGGATGGATTGCTACCGTAGTGATCGTCGATCCGCCTGCTCGTTCTCGCGTTCCGAGAACGCGCGCCCCGCGAGCTTCGAACGAAAAAGAAAAGAAAACGCTCGAGGAATGACTTTCGCCATATTTTTCTTTTCTTTTTTATTGTCCTTTATTTTTGCTCTACTCATCGAAGAAAGTCTTGTATTTCTTCACGGAATCGTCTTCCGCGGCACAGGAAGATGAAAAAGTGACGAGAATTTCGATAGCCTCGCGACCTCTCCAAATCGCTACGAGAAATCTCAGCCCACCTGCGATCGATCGCCATCTGGCTCACTTTTTATTTCCTTCAAACTCTTTTTATGTTTCATTTTCGTTTATTTCTTATTTTGTATAGTAACTGTAAACAGTTCTATTTTCACTTAGTCTATTTTTCATCTAAAAAAATTACTTTCATTCAATTTGATTTAATCAAATTTAGTAGATTTAAAAAAAAATTTATTAACTTTGAAATATTTGTCAACAATTAATCTTTAAGAACTCAAATAACATTTGGGATTTCATGCTCTAAATATTAAGCTTGAAGATTCAACTTTTTTACATTAAATACGTTATTATGGAACCTAAAAACATTGATAGAACAAGAAATTTAACATTATTCATAATGTTACATGAAATAACAATTTTATATAAATTAAAATTTATATCCTATTTTGTCGAGGAAAACTACTGCTCCCCAGTTTTCCTCGACATACAACAAGCATTCGATAAAGTTTGGCATGATGAACTTCTCCACAAGATCAAGCAAAAACTACCACAGATCTACCTTTTGACAAAATCCTACCTAAGCGACAGATGCTTTTAAGTTCGTTATGGACAAGATCTATGCCAACTACACTCCATACAATCTGGTGTTCCGCAGGGCAGTGCTTAGGACCTGTCCTTTATACACTGTATACAGCTGACCTGCCCATAAGGAGGGATATTGTGGCGGCTACATTTGCCGACGACACCGCGATACTCGCGGTTCACCAAAGCCCTAAGACTGCTTCAAGAAAACTCCAAACGGAACTCCGAAACATTTAGAGGAATGGCTAGACACATGGGGCATAAAAGCTAGCGAAAACAAGTCGGTACAGATTACGTTTGCCACAAAAAGAGGGGACTGCCCGAAAGTCAAACTGCACGGATATACACTGCCAACCGCCAATGACGTGAAATACCTGGGGATGCACTTCGACAGGAGACTTACTTGGTCAAAACATTTAAAAACAAAAAAGAAAGAACTAGACCTAAAAATTCTGAACAACGAGCTCAACATTTACAAAATTATTATCAAACCTGGCCAGCAACTCCAACCTGGAGATCATGCAAAGCTTCCAATATAAAACCCTGAGAATGATACTTGATGTTCCCTGGTACTTCAGTAACGCCACGATACACAAAGACCTCGAAATAAACACAATTACAAAAGGAATACAATGATTCAGCGAATGATACGAAGAACGGATGCAAACACATCCCAATGAACTTGCCAGAGATGTCCTTGATCCTAATAAAATCATTAGGAAACTTAAGAAATTCAAACCAATCGATCAGAAGACAAAATTTTTCTAACTTGAGAAAAACACTGAATTGCGTAACCCAGAGGAATTAAGCATCGATGGATGCTTACTCTGCAACTATGTCGTGGCACCATTTTCCTCACAATTATCTATTATTATTTATTAATAGATTATAATTTAGTGATAAAAAGTTTTTAAAAAAATTTTTACGCACGTAGCATTTTTTCGAAAAAAAAGTATTTTCGCGCGCACTGCCTTGAATTTGTTGAAAAAATATTATTAAAGATAGAGGAATCCAATTGTTTTGTTTTCTGCCTTAAAAAGGAGAATATGAAGAACAATTGTGAATTTTTACAAATTTTTTTATCGATAATATGTGAGTGTGACAGCGCTCAACCAAAAACGACCCCGGTTCACGGATAAGAGACGCCGAAAAAACGTGTATGGACTGAAGGTTAATTTTAAAAAACTAAAAGAATTTGAAAATCAAAAAGTTTTGTCGGATTGATTTCGAGATAAAGAAAATGTGTTTTTGATACATGTTACCGGAGTCGAGTCGTAACTCTCGTTTGCTTTTATAAAAGAGGATTAAAGAGTAATTAAGAAGCGACGAGGAGAAGTCGTCGCCCACACGTCGCGTTTCCGATGACGACGATTTCTGGCACGCGCTCTCTTCCTCCCGTGAGCGAGCCGGTGAAAGCCGCGTTGGGGAACGATATTGTTGAGCAGAGGTGTCTCGAGATACGATCTAAAAGGCCTTGGATCCTAATTCGGGGTGTCGTCGTCGTGTCTCTCGCACGGGGACCCTTATTTGTAAATTACCACTTTCTTTCTCTCTTTCTCTCTGGCTCTTCTGCTTATACCTTCGGAAGGATAATTCTCGATGAAAGATCAAGCCGAAGATCGCATCTCGCGACACCTGAGCCCCCAAAAATTGAGTCGAGGTATAAAAAGAAATTTGAGACTAAAAGGTATTAAAATTTATATAAAAATTAGAAGGAATAATATTCAATAAATTTCTCGAATTTGTTTGCTATTTTTCTAATTATTTCAAACATTTCTAAGACGAAAAAAATCATGACTCCTGACGTGAATATTTGTCGGTCCTGCTAGTTCCTTCGAGATGGGTGAAGGAAACTGTCGGATTAATCGAGGACAAGGCAGGCACATTATCATGAGGGGGGAGAGAGAGGATAAGAGATAGCGCGGAGGCGCCATCGTGACAGAAAGACGAGAGAAGAGGACGAAAGACGGAGCGAAGCCACCCAAGAGACTCCAAGAACTCGGATGTACGAGTTGAAAAATCTCAAGAGAAAGAGAGAAGAAGGCGGCGTCTTTTTAAAACGTACCTGGAGGGAGTAATTGGTCGATCTTTGTCTTTCTCTATCTCCCTCTTTCACCCAGAGACAGATAGAAAGCGAGAAAGAGAGAAATAGAAATAAAAAATGAAAAAATAAGAAGACATAAATGTTGCGCTCTGAGAGACAAAAGGATGGAATGAAGACAATTTGGTCGCTCGGAAATTGGACTTTGTTGCTTAGAAAAATGCCATATCTGTATCGATGTCCTTCCGTTTTTGAAACACGTTGACGGGTTAATCCACTCTCTTCCTGGAAAGAATAGGACGGCTCTTGAAAGACGATGAAACTTTCGACCTTTTTTTTTCTTTTCCTCCTCTCTCGCATCCTTTCCGATCTCTCGAACCGGAATCCTCACGAAAACCACGAAGGGATGCGAATCTCAAGGAATTTATCTCAGAATTTCGAGAGATAAAAAATTTTTGTGACATCCATTTAATTTTTATCATTTTTTGTAATAAAAATAAAATACCTGCGAGTCTTTTCGGATTTTGAAAAAGTTTGTTAGCGTTATTGATATGTTTTTTAATTCGAATTTTATTTCTCTGAGAAATAAATTGATCTTTTTTTCTTTCCTATTCCGTATGTGACAAAATTCGCATAAATGTTCTGGGAAATTTTTTTGTCGAGTCGAAAAAAATGTCTGATGCTGCAAAATGGTAAGCATATGGGAATTAAAAGAATCGGAGCTCGTTCGAGCGCTTCGAAAGAGACAAAGAACTTCCGGAACACGAGCTGACTCTCCTCTTTTCTTTTTAATGCATAAAGATGTTGCAAGCACGGCTGGCTCGTCTAATTGTTCGAGTGTCCTACACAAAACTTCAGAGAGTCTTTGAAGAGCGTAGGAAAAGCAGTAGATTTTTGTCTCGAGAATTTAACATCGCTGCACACTCGGCGTATCTTTTTTTTCCGAACGCGATTGCGAAGGGAAAAGAGCACAGAATAAAAAAAGAGAGGAAAGAGAGAAAAAAACGAGAGAAACAGGAAAAATAGAAGTTCACGTTGTTTTCTGTTCCTCGTTTTTTTTCTTTCTTTTTTTCGTTCTTTTATCTCGGCCGTAAGCTTCGAGAGCCGTAGCGAACGACTCCGTGTCGATCTTTATCAGCGACTAATATCCTAGCGACTCGTGAGGTCTTTCCCTCTTTCTCCTCTTTTTTCTACCTCCCCCCTGAGCGCTTTCCCCTCTCGCCGTACGTTCTCATCGTCCCAACACAATGGACTTTGCACTGATACGCGTATTAAACCCGTGTGCGCCTCTCGCACAATCCCATTGAACATTATTCCGTAATGTTTACCTGGGTGACACGCCAGACTTACATTAAGGTCAGCAATTAGTCCGCCGAGTGTCTGCGCTGATGTCATTATTCTCGAATCGCCCAAAACCTGGAATCGATTCATTTTATTCTTCGTCTGATATTCAACTGCAATATCGAAAAAAACTTCTAAAATATTTTTCCAATTTTTGGAAGGTTTGGTTTTCGTTTTTTGAGGAAAAAAAATTTCACACCGTTTAATGTTCTCATAAAATTTGATAAAAAGTTTTAGTTTTTTGTTAATAAGAATTATTGAGTTTGTACAGTTGAGCGTTTTTTTGAAAATAATTAATATCTCGCACCTTGATCTCTTTTGTAGTTCTAATAACATTTTTTTAGAATTTCTTTATCTCACGATCTCGAATTGCTTTGAAGAGGGGCCCGTTTCGCGGAACATTCCTGAATAATTATTCTAGGAAAATATTGATCTATACTGATTAGAGAACACTGATGACTCCACAATTGTATTCGTGTCACTTCGAAAGAATTTAATCACTCGACAGATAATATTGTTCAATTGAGCGACAAAAATCGTCTCGAAAGGTTTACTAATCTTTTGCGAAATTAACGATGTACGTGACAAGAGCGATAAAACATGTTTTTCAAAGATTAAGAAATTTGGTGTGATTAATTTTTTTGGAAAAATTTTGAGAATTAATCCCAAAATAAAAACTTCTATCCAAAATAATTAAGTTCGAGCAAATTGTTAAAACTGCAAAATAAAAATACAAGATGTGCCGATAACTTTTTGCATCTTTAGAAAAGTTTATAAAAACATTGTAAAATATGATAAACAGATCAATTGAATCAGATAAAAGAACGTAGTCATTCGCGGACTTGAAAAAGTGATAATATAATTTATTTAAAAGAAGAAAATTTATTTTCACAAACTTTGATGAGAGGATGTCACCAATCAACATCACACTTGTATGTTCTACAAAATTATTTGCATTAATGAAAATTTGATGACACGAAATGAAGAAAATAAGAATAAACGTGTCAAGGGTGTCGGTTACGAGATCGCGGATGAAAATTGGCTGGCAATGTCCCAGTCACGCCAGAGAAGGATCCGTCAAGTGAATGGGCTTTAATTGTGCCGTGTGGCCTGAGTGAGGGAGCAATTGCCCCGGAGGCGCGTAGCGATTCGCGAGCGAGACGCGAACAAAGTAGAAAAGGGAAAAAAAGGGACACTGAGCGTTTTTTTTCCGCCTCTACTTTTTGTCATTTTCCTCCACTCTAGAGAATAGAAGCGCTTGTAACACTCGAGTTAAGATAAGTACAGTTAAGAAAATTGAATAATAATTGCTGCTTGCGAAGACCCCGACGACTGGCTCGGAAAAAATACGTAAACAAATACAGTAAAGTTTAAAAGTTCGAAAGTTTATTCTCCATTTTTTAACACCTGCTAATTCATAGATTATAATTTCAAAGAGAAAATACGATGATTGATAATAAAAAATTCTGTCGATTTTTTTCCATGAACAAAAAATGTTATTAATTTTTTAAATTTTGATTTGATAATTTACTCTGTCACACTTTTTAGTTCTAGTGTATATATGTATACAAATATATATCCGTGGTTATTTACTATGTAGAATTACTGAAATGTAGTGGAATGTTACATGGCGAAGGAAACGCTAATAGCTCGACGAGAGAATTAAAAAAAAGAGAGAGGAAAAAAGATGAATCGAGGAGAGGGACTCGCGACGATAAAACGCTCTGGCAGACTCGGGCAGCTCTGCATTCGTGTATTTTGGTGTGCTCGTCCGTGTGCGCGAGCACTCGACTCGTCTCACCTATCTCTTGATCTCCTTAATTATGATTCCGTTGGAAACGCGAAACAATGGGCCAAGCTTCCTCGCACCGATGCCGTTCTTTTTGAAACAACTTTTACAATTTTTATTTCTCGCATTTTTAGCCATTTAAACAATTTATTATAAATCATTTTTCACTCGGAAATTTAATCGCACTTTTTTTTATTTGAACAAAAAATCATACGATTTATGAAATATTTTTTAAATTTTGATTTCCTTAATTTGTTGCTTCCGTTTTCATATGCACGAAGTTACAAAACTATAGGAGTGGAAAGATATTTTTCACTCTCACTCGATATTTTTATTGCACAATCGAGGACACACTCCGGACGATGAAACCTGCCGTCTATTAATAATAAATGTACACATTGCACGTTCGTGGATGCACGAATATGTCGGTGCGTATGAATCGGAGAGAAACTGGTATAGAATACGCTCTAATGCGATTAAAAAGGCATAATGATTACGATCAATTATTAACAATTACCAAGGCCGCGGCAAAAAGTGTAATTACCCGCCATTAATCAAGAAACCGCTCCGATCTCTTGCCTTCCCGGCTCTCCCTTTTTTCTCTTTATTTCTCTCTTACTTCTGCCAATTCCTCTCTTTCTCTATCTGCGCTCTGTCACATGCGCAATCTTTCCTCCAAAAGGAATAACAGAGACGCTTCCTGAGAAAAATCGCGATCTCACCGTCAGACTTTTCTCACGCAATAGAAATATCGTATTGACCTCTGGACAATTTCAAACTCAAATATTTTAATTAATCACTTTATTTGGATTTGCCATATACACAGTAGATTATCCAAAAGAACTTTTTAGTTCATGTGACTTGTTGCTGAAACTTCATATTTCAATGTTGGACAATTTCTTTATTATTTTTTTGATACAAATTGACAAATAAAGTATGCCAGCAAGTTTTTCGCACAAAAAATTCTCAACCAAATTTTTTTAGATACAGGTTTTTTAACATTTTTTTTGAATAAATTAATTACTGATTAGTCTCAGGTTAAGAGACAGGTGGAAAAAGTTCACGGGAGTATAATCTCGTTTAAGAGAATTGATGGGATTTTTTTGTTGTTTCGGAGCTCCGATTTTTTTTCCATTCCTTTTCCACGTACGCCCCATACGGTTTTTTTCATCGTGATTAAATTTAATTACAAAGGGCGTGCGAGGCATGGGTCATAATGTTTCATAATTACATTCCATCTCCGGGGAAACTCACAAATTTTTTGGAGATTGATGCTCGGAAACGCACACACGATACCCACGGAGGCAATTATCATTACGTGACTTCACAATGCTCGTTATATAAAAAAAGAAAACGCTGATTGTTGATTAGAAAATCGGCGATCAGCTAGCATAATTTCAATCTTTTACGCTTTATTAAAACGACATATCAATAATAATTTGGTACATTCATTTTATAGAATTAACTGTCATTAAAAAATTTCAATTTTTACTTGACATTGTTTGGCTCTCAAAAAAAAGAATAAAATTTTAATTGTTCTGATGATTGTCGACACAAAAAAAATGTATATAATTTTATTTCTATTTTTCTGATAACCAATTTTTTGCTCGCGGGTAAAAATCAAAGGCAAGAATGAGAGAAAGAATAATTGCAGGCTCGTGATTCAATTTAGTAATTAGACGTGACATTGTGGATAATTATGAATGTCTTGGATAATTGTTATTGTACGTCACACAATTTTTTCCTGTCTTACAAAGTCTAAAGCCACGGACGCGTATAGATGTATTCAAGTTTTCCGCAGATATAATTTCAACGTGGACGTGCGCGTGTGAGCGAGTCGTAAAAAGTTAATCCGCCGTTGGCAAACAAAACCGATCCTCTGGACTGCTCCGAGCGAAAAAAAATGCTCGATCATCTCGATCGTTCTCGGGATCGTTGCAACCAGCTCGTAATTATTTGCTGCCCTTATGGTTTCAATTACAAAAAAATCAATATTTTCGAAACAATTTTTCAATATATTCTGTGGATGTTCGTTATCTTTAACAAATTGATATTCAGGAAAAATTATTCATTCTAATTGAAATGCGTCATTCAATATTATTTGAAACAATGTAAGCGTGAAAAGTATTCTTATATATTTTTTAATATCTATCCAGAAAAAATGGTTGCATAATCTTCACTTCTTTGTTGCATTTAAATGATTTTTCTTCGAAGTAATATAAAAGGAATAATAAAAATCGTTAATGAATGTTTTTAACAGGATTCTTAACGATCGCTGGATTATTGCTTGGTTCACTTCGTTAACAAATTTATGCAAAGGATTAAAGATCACGAATAAGACCGTAAAAAAAACTAGAGGATAAAAAAGTCTGTCGCAATTTATTTTCTTCCGAAGCTCATTCATCATTTTCTATCATCTCTCGTTTGTTTCTATATTCTTTGAGATTCTTTTTTTTCCGCTAACTCCCATATTAAACAAATATATGCGTATATTTGTATTCTTGATTAATTTTCTAGTCACGATCTGTCGAGGCAATTCTCTCGTTTATTCCCTTGATTATTTTAACGCCTCAAGCTCGCGCATAAAATTATTTTCTTTTTCTGTTCCGCGAAGACAATTAACAGATTGACAAATGTTTCATCGATCCTCATCTCGATCCGAAGAAAGAATAATAAATTATTTTCCAACGTGAATTGATTAACTAGAAAAATATTTTTTTCATTACCAAATAAAAAAACAGAAAGATTGATTAAGAAAAGAATTTGAATAAGAACATTTGAATTCATTTTTTTTGTTTGATTAATTGCTTCGTTCTTGTTTATTTTTTTGTTGCACTCTTCGCCTTGGAACAGATGCAAACATCAATTTATTGGAATTACGATTGGCTGAGTTATGTAGAAAGAGAGTCTATAAAATAAACGAGGAAATCTCGCACACGGTAGCCGACTCTTGAATCCTATTCCATGGAGATATATATTCGAAAGAGACTCCGAGAGAAAATATCTGCCCGCACACAGCCTCAGAAATGACCAATTATCCACATGTCTTATACACGCTACATACCAATTTCTTTCCCTGTACACAATCTATCTTTGATTAACCTATCCTATCGTGAAATTATTGCAATATTTGAATTAACTGAGATCCGCGTTATTCTTGTTGCTTTTTTCTAGCTGCGTTGCATCACAGTAAACCTTTGGTAAATGTCATTTTTGAGTATTTTTTAATCGGCCTTTAGAAACCAATGCAACATTCAAAAGACCAACCTGAAAAACAATGATTTTTATTAAAACTTTTTATAATACATTTTCCGTCAAAAGAGCCCTACTCAGGACATGGTCTGGGCCTAATCAGAGCTCGATATCTGAATACATGCCTACGGCGAATACATTTTTTTCAAGATTTTTCCACGTGAAGAAACGAATGCCGCAACAATCTACTCGCTATCTCAATTATTTTAGAAATAATAGCAGCTCGCACCTTTTCTCTGCTGGTAATTAAAGCTCTTACGCACACACAGGCGTGACTGAACATGTTAGCTACCGGACAATTGTCAGGATTAATCTCAACTCCAACCTTTGCAATCTCCCCTTCGTTTTTTCTTTGTACTTTTTTTTCTAGCCCGCGGCTAAAAGCCGACCGGGGAATTCGCCGGTCAACGCTGAAGCTAAATTATCGGATCCTCGACTACACAAAGAAATTCGCACGCGTGTGTGCAAACATCAGACGCGCGGAGTCCCCTTGTGTCCGTGTCTCGGTCAATTCTCGCCGGTGAGAGATGAAAATAAATCTTGCGTTAGCTCGAATAAATTCCCGATTGCATCGATCTTTTCTCGCCTTCTCCATCTCTCGTTTTATCTTACATCTACCTATGAAAACGGAATCGCGAATTATTTGAATTCGAGCCTCCTATTATATCTTTCGATCTTACATGAGAATCTATTACTGTCAATTACGATTCTTTTTCATTGGATATTTTCATTACAATCTTGCACAATTTTATTACATCCCGACTTCTCACATTTTCTTGCGAATGAATAAAAGAAGAGCTTATAAAAATATTATTCTAGAAAATTCATGCATCTGATGAACGTGGAAGCTTTTGAAAAAAAGTCATAAAATACCAATCATAAATTCAAAAAATGAAGTATCGAGGATCGTGAATCTTGGGTAATTAGCCGAGAGTCTCGTAAATAATCCGTAAAATAATTGAATGAGAGAAAAGGAGAGAATAAAGAGAAGATTTGGAATTTTTTCTTACTCCCACTCGTCATAGTTATAGGAAAGAATCCCGTTTTCTCTCTCGGGTGAGGCTCGTGTAGAAAATTTCCGAGAGACCGGAGGCTGCGTCTAACGATGCCGCGAATCTCAGGAGAAGCTCGTGTGCTCAGCTCGCGGAACGACGAACGAAAGAGAAATAGAGAAAGAGAGAGAGAGAGAAAGAGAGTGCGCGTGGGGCAACGCTATAAAATTTATACACGTTTCTACACACATTTATATGCGGCCGCGCGTACGCTTACACGCACTTCAATCGCCGTTAACACGCCGATCCTTACAACATAATTATCGGGATTTCTTGCCCGCGATCGAGTGCCTCGAGGAAAAGAGGCAAAAACGCGATTCGAATCGTGGAAATATTTTTTGCATCCACCTACGCAATTTTTTTATCACGAAACGAAAAGATATTTTAGCATTCTTCACGCTCGGTTACTTTTACTTAAAAAATAATACGGAAAATGTCCCAATTTGTTAATCAACGCTTCAAATATCTCGTTAGGAAACATTTTTTGTCATACCATCGATTGTTTTAAATATGAAATTAATACTTTAAAATATTCATGTTTTCAGGTACTGACTACACTACGGACTCAACGTTGCGCTGACTATCACACATAGTATCACAATATAACTTGATGCAGCCACTACTAACAAGCCTCATCACTGCACGTTGTGTCTCTCAACATTGCACTGACTATCACACATACATCTCTGGGAAAAGCCAACTCCCATTTGTGTCTTGTAACGACACTTTGCACGCTCAAATTTTTGGAAATTTTCTAATTATTATGAATCATGCTCTGAATGGAAAATTTTCTTAATATTCATTATCATTGACTCTTGCCCCTTTGTCGCGAGTAAATCGGAATATAATAAACTTTCAAGATGATCTTCAAGTGACAAAATTAAAAATTCTGCATAATAAATATAGTAAACGATTTAAGGATGTATTTTTGTAATTATGCAGATCGTCCGGTGCGATTTATCTTTCTCCCGATATTCTTTTCGCTCAATTTCGTTTGTGTCGCCGACGGTTTCGCGGTATAAATATCGAATCGAAGATGTACATGAATATTCCATGTGGAGAAAGAGATCGCGGTGGAGTAAAAAATCTGTCGGGAGACACGCGCGTTCGCTCCTTAACTCGCGGCCGCGCGAAATCTGATCCATTAGCTTTCTAATTGAACGTTACGCGCGTTGACAGTGGATTTGTAATTAACAAACTCACCGGCGAGGACTGGTCCCAGCGCATGCACCGATTCCAATCTACCACTTTTTACACGCTATCTACATACATAAAAGATTTTACATATGTTCAGTCTCGGAGAAATAAAAAAGAACGAGCGAAAGAGAAATAAATTAGGAATAAAAAGACCAAGAGAAAGAGGAAGTGGACTCTGATCCCGAGACGTTTCTCGTTCTCCTCTCACTTCCAAAAACGAGAGAAAAAAAAGTTTATCGACTTTCGCTAATAAGAAACGTTTGGTTTAAAAAATATCCATTTTTCAAGAATTTTACTAGCGATTTAAGGTGGCTGTCTAGTAAATCAAAAAACTTTAGAAATGGATGAAACTTTGCAGGAGTGTTATTTAAGTAGAATTAGACAACCTCGCGAAATTTCAA
>JAPYYX010001061.1:0-31889 GCA_030522605.1 Cremastinae sp. B BG-2022a | reverse complement strand
ACAAGAAACGTGATCTTTTCCAATACGCTACACTCCACACATATTTCAAAGAAATGTCTCATGTGGAATGCAACGCGTGGACCATAAATTATTTAAAGTCAGTTATACACAAAAAGTCAAAAGACTGCCGAGCGAACGTCGATTTGGTTCGCAACAATGATTGTAATTTTATTCATTTATTGTAGGCTTAGGAATTATTGAGACAGTTTTTAGTTCGTTCCAAGAAAATAAGGAGCTTGTGGAATATTTAAAAAAACAAGAGAGTCGATTGTCCGGTTTGATTACAAAAGAATTATGTTTGCTTGAATACCAGTTAGCAGAGAAAAATAGTATCCTTTTGAAAATCATACCTAGAGCCTTTCCTAAAACGAAAATTTTACTAACACGTTTGGCGCAAAAATATTTGTTGGTTTTCAAAGTCTCGACAGCCTATTTTACCTCCTAAACACTTTGGAGTGTCAAAAATTTTGAGGGCCCATTTTACCTCCAAAAATTTATCGATGTTGAAATTTTTTTTTGGGGGGGGGGGGCATTGTGCCTCCCCTTCCCTTATATAGACAATATACTATATGGATATACATATATTAAAACATGAGAAAATCGAAAAAAGAACATAGATTAAAAACATCAAAAAATATTCAAATTTTATAACAATTTTAATTAAATTCCATATTTAATGTATATAATAATTATAAGGAGTGAAAAAATAATGGAAGAATTTTACGATTCTTCGCGTGATTTTGACAGAACGGTTATTTATATTCAAATCGATGCATTGGAAAAGTTGGGCAGTTTCTTTCTCCAGGTTTATCGATAGTCCGCAGCAAGTCATCGTTCTTCCTCGAGCCGGTTTCCCTCCTTATTCTTCCTCATCCGCTTTGCACTCTTTTTCGATCTTTTACTTTTCACCCTCAAGGTTTTCTCTCAAGATACACGTACATCGAAGGAGAAACTTTCCTCGACCTTCTGCTTTTTTCCCTCCTTGAATTTTTTTCATCCACGATTCTCTTTTTTTCAGAAAAAGCACGCATGTGTATATGGACGTGTACACATTTTTTTTCGTGTGTTGTATCCGCGAAACGTCCTCGTATTTCAACCGGTCATAAATACGAAGGACCCTTTCTTCTTTCCTTCCGAAATTTTTTTCGTTCTCTTCCGATACAGCAGTCGTACGCCTAGAGACAATTTATTGCATATGAGTTTGTGGATTTGTCAATTGCAAGGATGCAGACTTTCTGCATTTATATATGTATATAAAGAGAGTTATATATAAGTATATATGGGGTTGATAATCCTTGGGAGGAAAGACGATAGAAAATGTACGAGACCACTTATTTCTCGACGTCGAAAAGCTTCGTGAATCATATCCGGAACGTTGGTTTAAAACCAGAAGAATATAAAGCTGAAGTGCGACAGGTTGCCTGTATCACATTCTGGCTAAGAAACGTGCTCACTTTATTAGGAAAAACTCAAAACGTGAGTCGGGAATTCAAATTATACCGAAATAAATCGCTTAAAAATGAAAAGGCGCTCATAAATCTCGACAAAAATAATTTGAAATCTGCAATACGAAGAATTTTAAATGAATACAAAAAACTCGATTACTTTTCCAAGATGAATCTTCTTATCAAAGTTAAGTTTCATGTAAAACGTCGAAAAGAAAATCAAAATTCATCATGAATTTTTATCTTGATTATGCGAAAATTCACAGATCGAAAAATGTCATCTCGCGACTGAGAATTCGAAAAGCTTTTGTCATTTTCTATTTTTTTAAGTACACCTTCGTCTTACCTTTTTCGATCCTTCAACCCCTTTTTTAATTTAATTCTCTCTAATTTGTGAGGTAAATTTCCAATAGGGATTCCCCGGAAGTAAAGACGACGTGCTCGCCATCGAAGGGAGAAAGAGAGCGCGAGGAGGATTAAAGGGAAGAGAAAAAAGGGGATAAGGAATTGGAGAGCGGAGACCGATGTAGTTTTGCTAATACCGTTCCAGTTCCCGGAGCTTTGATTCATTGTAACTTTCGAATCGGAGTACGGCGGAAGGGACAAGGGGGAAATGAGAAAAGAAGGAACAAAGGGAAGAAAAAAAAGGTTAAACAAAGTCCGACGTTGCTTCCTCATTGCCAATACTTTTACTCTTCTCCCTCGTACTTGTCAATCAGCCTCGTTCCACTTATTC
Source organism: Cremastinae sp. B BG-2022a (assembly GCA_030522605.1). Classification (NCBI taxonomy): domain Eukaryota; kingdom Metazoa; phylum Arthropoda; class Insecta; order Hymenoptera; family Ichneumonidae; species Cremastinae sp. B BG-2022a. Next base: position 29,708 of record JAPYYX010001061.1, on the reverse strand, counting down.
CGTACATATACACGAAGTGAGGGTTATTGGACTTCGCGACAGGATTGCACGGAGCTCCGAGGAGCAAGAAAATAAGAATACGAAGGACGAGAAGTAGAGCCTCCGCAGAATCTTCGCATTTCTGTATCTTCTTACTCCTTCGCGTGCTAGGCAGCCCCATGCAAAGCGGATCTATCGACCGGTAAAACTTACCAGACGACTTCGATGTTTGTCTTCAGACCGAGGGCTATTTCTCTTTCGCTCTTCCTGACTCTCTCTCCTTTTCTTTTAGTATTTTTGATAGTGAGAAATAGTTATCGTATATTTTATTTTTCAGCTAATTTCTACATTGAATGAATGTTTTTTATGTCGACTTATTGCTTTAATTATGACTGATTAATTTTAACGAGAAATCATTAGTTGATTCAAAAAATTGTAAACACTTTTAAATTTCATTTTAGCTAAAAATCAGCTCCGTTTTGAAAAGAAAATAAGTATCGAAAAAATTGAAATATAATCTTAATCCTGACTGACAGTCAACGCGTGTATGCAGTCGCGAAGTTCTATAATCCGTCTTTCCCTTTTTGTCGAATGATTCGGACTCTTTAAAGAAAATTTAAAAAATATAAATATGTAATAGGATAGTAGCGAAATAAATGTAAAAAAAATTGAATTATTTTTTCATAATAATAATAATAATGAATGCTTAAAATATACCGGAAAAATATTCGAATGTGAAAAAAGTTGAAAATTAGTTGGATGGAAGATTCGAAGCGACGACGGTAATGGCCTCAGGGCGATATGACTGAAAAATAGAGAGGTAAAAAAAGAAAATGTATTAAGAGAAGCAAAAAAAACAGCTCACCAATGTCGCCATTGTTCAACGCATGCAATAAAAAATTACGTCGCGGAAAGATTTGAGGGCGATGGATTGCGAAGCAAAATGTCCGGCGGAGCCCAGAAGCGAATAATCCTCGACTCTTTTTGGAGTAATGCGAAAAATGCTCATGAGAACAAAAGAAGGATTCCGTTCACCATCCGGAACTCTCATTTTTTCTACTTTTTTAATTTTCCGAGTAGATTTTTAGTTGCGGAAACATCGTGCAGAGTCGAACGGGTTTCCGCCAAATTTCTGGAGGGCTATTTCTCATTATCCCGAGTATACATATATCTATAATTATTTCTGTATACACTCGTACATTATCATTATCCTCGTGGACAGAAATTATGAGTGACAAAGCAGAGTATCTGGTTTTTTGGGGAAAAACTGCAATCCTTAATTTTTTAATCGTGTATAATCTCCCAGAATAATTTAGTGCGTCAGATTCAGTTTTGATAAATCATATTTAATTTATATTTGAAAAATGAACCAAAAAAATTATACACATACAATGCTAATTCAGCTGATTCTTTTGCCTTAAAATTAAAAAAATCTCGAATGACAAAAAGTTGACATTGATTGCAGGAATATATGAAATTTCATAGCTAATTTCTATAAGTACAATAAATATTAAAAAACCGTGCAAACACCATAAGCATTTGAAGAACTTCGTGATAAAATTCTGCAACCTAAAATATGAAATAAATTTATGTTTGAAGCATTTTTACGATTTGTTTTTAATGTCAATGAGGAAAGATCTTGAACGAAAAGACGTTTCTGTACAGATATTGCCATCGTGCTTTCGATCTTCTTATCAGAGCGCACTCGTTCGTGAAATGAAGCAAAGCCTTTTGAGAGACACTTTCGTCGTTATCACGATCCAGTATTTAATTAATGAGAGAAGATTCGAATTCGCTACGGTCATCCCTACAGATCGAAGAATTTTCCGATTGTCTGATATTCCATTTTCCACTTTCTTCGGGAACCTCTTTCCTCCGGTACTTTCTCGATCCAATCACTCAATATATCCACTTATTCACGTATTTCCGGTTTCATTGTTCCTTTCTATATCCAGGCACTCAGGAGATCTTATCCATATCAAGGTATTTAATAATCTTCCAGGTCCTCTCGCTTCGTCCCTCTTGTTCTCGATATTCGTACCCGAATAAAACGATCCTAGGAATCGGAGATTAATTTGATTACTTTTATAATCAATGTAAAAAATTCTGACATAATGAAATAAAAATAAAATTTCGGGACAGAGATGATTAATATGAAAGAAAATTATAAGCTAGCTTTTATCGTTCATTTTTGAAAATAGTTGTTGTTTGTTTTTCAAAAAACATCAAACACTGAAAAAAAAAAAATTAATGTGGATATTTTGGTTTACAAAAATTTTTTTTATTCTCTCCGTTACAAATTTTATACTGGTTTGAGACCACGTTGTGGGCAATTATCACTTCGCCGGCCACGTGTTTATAAATTCGCGTGTGCTTATTTTGATTCGAAGTATTGTACAAAAATTGAGGAAATTCCCGAAAATAATAAAATGAGATTTTCCCAATAATTGCACTAATTTAATTTTACTTGAGTTTTTCTCCCGATGTTATTTTTTATCACCCGATTACTTTCGATAATTGCTGAATGGGATCCCGTAAGTGCTTGTTGAGCAGAAAGATGATTTTATAATTAATAAAAAATATATATGAAATAAAATAATAATAATAAAAATTAATAAAATAATAACGAAAATAATATTAATGAATAAGTGATTCGAGCACGAGTTCGCGCCAAGTGTTAACGCGTGGATGTTGCCTCGTTACTCGAAGAAAAATTCCGTCGTGACGGAACACACTTCAATATCCAAATTGTATTACGTGTAAAATGTTTGCAACGAAATTGAAAAGAAAATTGTAAATTTCTATTTCTGTTTCAAACAAAACTGAATTTTCAGTTCCATAAATGATGTGATCAGTTGATCACAAAAAAATCTCAAATGTGTTCTTTAAAAAGTAAAATTCATAATGAAATGTCTTCGTTGGTGTTCACCCGGAAAATTACATAACAAAAAATCCATCATATAGTTTTCTTCAAAATGAACAGTGTCAAGTATCAAAGAAGCTCGAAAAACTTTTGATTTCGTATGTAATACTTCGGAACGAGGAAGGTATCTTTGATTGTGAAAAGAAGATATTCGTGTACAGCCACTCGGAAGGTTCGTCAATGTACCAAGTCTCGAATTTAGTCTAGTTGAGAGGTAAGTCTCGTTTTCGCAGTCACAATCAAAACGGGGAAACCAGTGTATTTGTACACCTTGAAGAAACTCGAGGAAACTTGGAGAATTCGCCTCGTGGCCTCTTTCTCTATTTGGTTCTTCTCTTCCGCTTCTTCATCCGACAGCGCTGTCTTTCTGCCTTGTATTCAATCGCAGCGTACATTCTCTCATTCTTGCCTATTTCTCACGACTCGTGTCGTATTCGTAACATCTTAGCAGTCGTTTCACTTCGTATGATAATATGATTTCACTCATTAGAAGTTTCATTAGAGCTTTGTTTACCGCAGTGAATGCGTGCTTTAAACGAAGAGCCGAGTTTGGGACTTTTCAGTCGCCGACATTTCTTCCCGACGAATTCGCTGCCAGGCAAACAGCCTCGGAACAGAGTTAACCGAATGTTTGCCAAATGTCTGCTTCTCCTCCAAATCAATTCACCGAAACTTTCGTCAACTATATTCTATCCCTCTCGTTTTTTCCTTTTTTCACTAGACTCTATTTTTTCCTCATTTTCCAAATCCAAAAGTCATTACATTTTTTTTTGGCACCCGAATGGAATAATCAATTTATTCGTCACCGTTTGAGAAACTTTACTGAATTTTCGCCAAATACTTTTTTTCAAATTTCACCTTATTTCTTCTCCAGAAAAAATTATTGAATGAAAACTAATAATAATTTTAATAATTATAATAATAAAGTATTTAATAATAGAATATTGAAAATTATATTTATTGAGCAGGATTAAGAAATTCAGGTAACTTCAGTAATATTTTTAAGTTAATCTTGGAATTTGTTTGTAATAATTGTAGAACCCGAGTAGTCTCTAATTGTTTATTATTTATTTAGATAATCTTGTTTCATACTTATTATTTCCACCTTTAAAAAAATGAACAAAATTCTTTAATATCAAAATATTTTATGAATCAACGAAATAAAAGTTCGACATAAATAAAAAACTGCTTCGAATGTTGCAATTACTATGAAATACCCCCACAAAACGTTTTGATAACCAAATAAGCAAATTATTTTGACCTGGCACGAAAGACGTTCGTCGTTCAAATTTTACATCTTCTCAAATGTTGGTATAGTATATTGAATGATACTTAAAAGCTTTTAATGAATCTCATTTTTATTATTATTACTGGCATCGTGCAGCCTTCGACAAAGTCTAGATCATTGAAAAAACGGGAATATAAATAAATTTCGTTCATATCCGCTCGACTCACTTGGCAAAGTTTCCTTTTCTCCCTCCCTTTTTATTCCCTTTCAATAAAAAAGAAAGAGGAAAATATTGCTCCAGCGATATGAAGGGATTTCGCGAAATACATATAGAATACACAGAGTAAGGAGAGGGAAAAAAATAGAAGTCCTTTAGGCGATATGACTCTCGTATAATGAGACCGGAAAATTAAATTCTACGAGCAAGCTTCTTTATTCCCAATACAGATTCAACATTATTCAGCAAGTTTTTACGTCTGAATATTCGCAAAGTAGGACAAACCGCGTCGGGGAGAGCAAAAAAAATCCTTGAAAATAAAAGAAAATCATCCTTTCAATTTTTTTCATTCAATTCATCGATCGTGCCCATCTCAGACTTAATTAAAAATTCTTGAAGAAAAATATCGAAATAATTCATGTAGATGGGAATTGAGCCCGGGGGCTGCAATTATATCACGACAGGCAACAAGTTTGATGACTTTGGTCAAAATAGTTGGAAAATGCGATAAATGATAAAATCGAGGGAGAAGGTGCGAGCGGATCGCTTCGTCCCATCTCGAATAAATCAATTAGGGGATGAGTCCGTCGTTCGGAGCACGCGGTGAGGATGATCCGGCGAACGAAGGTATACGTAAGGGATCGTCGGGTAGTTAACCACAATCGAAGACGAGAAGCCGGCTCATTACTACAGAATCACCGTGACTTACTCACCTCCTCTCTCGCTCCCTGTCACGGAGAAATCCTTTAGCGTGTCGTATGGAATGATAAATCCTCGACTCCGAGGGTAAATACAGTGATTGAACATCAGCTAACGAGTCATCTGTATGGTAAACAGACAAACAACCTCTCTCTCTCTCACATTTACCCACGAAATTGCACCCAAAATTCTTGTTGCTCGAGGAATGAGAGTTTTATCTTTACTTGAATTTACAATAAAAGTAATTTTTTCATGTATGTAATGAAACACTTCAATAATAATGCAGAATATCTTGATTAAATAAATAAAAATGAAAAAATAATATACAAAATTATCTAATAAATTATCTTTATTGAAAATTATATGAAATACAACGAAAGTAATTAAAAATTAAGTAATCAAAATAATTATATTTATCCTTAGTGAATTATTTATTTTACCAATTAAGTACACTATGTTTAACGAAAATAAAATTCTAATAATAAAATAAAACATAAAAATGTGGTATCAAAAAAGCAAATTTTTTTTGGTAATAAAAACAGTGAAAAATTGCAATCATTGATAACGTCCTTTTTGATCTATTGAGATAGATAAAAAAATACATACGCTGAAGATTGGTGAAATTTTTTCTCTATTTTCATTGTTTTTGGTCTTCCACTCGCTCGTAGCACCTTCAGGCATCTTTCAATTTGCGAGCCGATACGATCGCGATAATGTTCAATTTCGAAATACGTGTATGAGAGGGACAGGATATAAAAGTAATCTCAACTTCGTATATCGAGGGATATCATCGACCCGTTATCGCACACTTCCGCACGGCGATTTATCAGATTTCCTCTTCTGTAATTTTTCTCGGAGACGAATATACCCTGCCAATATGATAAAAAAGTCAGACCGTAATAAATTAACAAATTTTCAATTTATATGAAACAAGAATTATTAATTCATTCTTAATTGTATTTTATTACTGTTAATAATTATGCGTGCTTCCGCTTACCTCAATTATTTATTAAATTTCATTACTTTTTTTTATTTGATTTGATTACTGGTTAATAATTACGCATGCTTCCGTTTGACCCAATCATTTATTAAAATAAAAAATAATATAAAAATTATCTCAAATTTGAAAATTGTTGTTTTAATTAATGAATGAATTAATTCATTTTCAAATGTAATAATATAGCGAAAGTATTTGGAGAATATACTTCAACAACGAAATTCATTGAAAAAATACCTGAATGAGAAGGAGAATTTTTTCAATCAAAATGAAATTGAAATGATTATCTTGAATTTAGTATGTACAAAATTTTACATTTTTGATAGATGTAAAAATATACATGGCAAGAGAAATTAAAGAATCATATAATAAAAAGTTTGGTTCAATATTCAAAAAAACCACTTTTCTGAAAAATGGCAAAAAAAAGTGTTCTTTCTAAATAATTACCAAAAGTTTATTCAAAGCATGATTAAATTTAATATATTTTATTTCGAAACATTTGTGAGATCACATTCAAAGGAGAAAGAAAAATATTTCTGAAGGAGCGTGTATTAGGGAGAAAGTTATAGCGGGTATGAGAAGAGAAAAAGAAAAGGAGAAGGGGAGAGGTGTGCACGCGGGCAGATTCTCAAACGCAACGAACCGTGTGCGCTTTTAATTCCGCTTCGAGTGCGTTCGCACTGACCCGTCCGGCGAACCCTATAGCGAACCCCTTTCTACCACCCTCTCGGACCTCTCGCCAATTTTCTCTCGGTGTACCCACACGTATTGACGCTCCCAGACACCCGTCATGCCACGGGAATTCACGTGAGCTTGCTTCGAAACTTTTCGTGTTCCCGAGTCGACCCTATCACAGATCGCTACTGTCTTCCATCCAAATTTTTGCTTTGCATTTTTAAACCTCACCCACAATAACCGAGCTTTTTTTCTGTAAAAAAATTATCCTTCCCATTTATTTTTTTGTGTTAAATTTATTGATCAAAGAAAATAAATAAAAATTCTCTATCGTTCACAAAATTAAACAATTATGAACGAAAATTCTTATTTTTACATATTTGATCGTATAATCAAAATTTTTCGAACTACGAATAGAAATATTAGGATCATTGAAAATTATATTGATCGCTGATCAACGAAAAAAGAAAAAGGAATCACCTCATTTTTTGTTAGATACTCTTTAAAAGACAATTTGCCTGAAACTCAAGAAGAATCGTGCAAAGTGTAACGCGTATAGATTTATCGGAAAGAGCTTGAAGCTCTTTCGTAATGTATACGTGTAAAAAGGTTTGGGTAAGAGCGAACCGCTGTACCGTGCAATGGATCGGATTAAATATTATTATATGTATTATGAGGAGGAACGCGAGACATGTCGTGGCACCGCTTGCAGCTCTCGTCGCTCTTATTCCCAGCTTTCTCTCCCGCTCTCCCGACAACCGCGATTCTCCTCCAGCGTCGTTTCTCGTCTTGCTCTTCCCCTATCCAATGGTTTCCAGAAACGAAAAGAAAATGAATAAGAGCGAAAAGAGAGAGCACATCAGAGCGAGAGTATAGGAAAAATCTAGCAGCATAACCCCTCGAGCTCTCGCTTTCCCAGTTTCCGGACGTCGCGAAACTTTGGCTCCGTACCAGTCGAACGGAAAGAGGCGAACGAGAAAAAAGTAAGTAGTGGAAAAGAGAAAAGGAGAGGAAATAAGCTTGGCTGAACAAACCGCAACGAAGAATGCATTTTTCATATCCACACGATATTATCACCCTCGTTGCCCGTATTAATCGGCCAAGAGCTTGGAAAAGCTTCCCTCATTCCCTTTTCCTTTCTCCTCGCTCGACTCTCTCTCTCTCTTCTCGCGTTTTGACACTATCCTCTTCCTTCGGCCTGTACACATATCTCTTAGCTATTGCGATGGAGCTTTTTCCGTAGAGCACACCCAACTCGCCTCCCCGCGAAAGAGCGCGCAAAATAAATTCGCTCCTTGCGCGGGCGATAAAAGTAAGAAGCGATTCTCCCGACGAGCCCAACACTTTCCTTCTGAAAAAATAGAGGGGCCGAATGGAAGGATCTAGGCCCGACTTCAGAGTGAAATGAAAAGAAAAAAAGAAATGAAATTCGATAAAAGTTGCCTTTTTTCTCCTCCCCATCCGAGTTCGCGCTATAGTTTCGTACACACGGACAGACTCGCGCACCATCGAGCACGCCATTATACGATGCTTCGAAATATTGTATGGTTAAATTATCACACCCCCTTACTCGCTTCACCCAATTCTTAACCCTCCTCGTCCCTCGCTCGCTATTATCATGAATATTTCAAGACGCGGAATAATAATTTCGGCGAACATTTTTTTCTCCCTTTCGTATTTTCTCTCTTCTACTCTAAAGTTTCTCCATCTATTCCAGACACTGGGTACGCTATATTCGTGCTGGTACTCTTAGAGAATTTACCATCCCTTGTTTCCCGTCTATCCAAGCTTCCGAACTATCTCTTTACAGCCTTTCGTCAACGATGTAACAACAGTTTTGAGATACAATAAGGTGCGCATTCATTTATTTATATTTTGATAAACATTTTTATTATAAAACTGAATTACTCGCACTTGGATTGCTCGATACATAACCCCTATATGTTTTTACAAACGAGCAAAATTGTTATTTTAGCTAATATAGTAGAAAAAAAACGTGGTAATATAATACGATCCAACTCTCGTTATGCGAAAAAAAAAATTTTTTTTACAAATTTTCCATCCTCTCGTTTTTTCCCTCTCAGATCCGAGTTATTCTAGCAATACGTATAATTCAGTTTTTATTACATACACCGATGTTGAAGCGCTTCCCCCGAAGGGTCGTACAGGGAAATAAATCTCATGAAATATGAGGCAGTTGCCGGGGGTTTATTAGGTGTCGACTTGCGTTGGTGGGCTCTGCTCGTACTCGACTCGACTTCTCGAAGAAGGATACACAATATACTCATACAAGATGATGAAGCTTTAAAAAAGATTAAGATTCTTATCTACCAGCATTGACAGAGGGTGAAGGAGACCCAAAAAACGAAGAAACGAAGAAGAAAGGAAAAAGAAAGAGAGAGAGAGAGAGAAATATATAAATCGAAGGGAATGGTTTCATCGGAAGAAGAATTTAATTCGTCTCGGCGCGTCGATTTAACTGTAGTATGGCAGTTCTCTCTCCGCCTTCGATATCAACGAGCCATCCGGAATATTCGCGAAGATGCGGAAGGGCGTATTTCATCCTTCGTTAATAGAGACCGAGGGGACAGAAATACGAAAGAGAGAAAAAGAGAAGAGTCGTGAATTCGCAAAGTAGAGAAATCGAGCTTGGCAAAGATCCTTTGTTCTATCCACTCCACTCTCTCATAACGTACAGTCGATGATACATCTGTGAGAGTTTATACACGCGCGTGCACAGATACACAGAAAATATAATGCATCAACACAATCCATATACTTCTTCATATTTTCTCCGAAGAGTCGATAGTTTTGATATGTAAATACTAAAAATCTCTCATCTGTCAATGCATAATTAAAAAAGAGATAAAAATAGACAAATGCATGCAGGAGCGTGCACCGCGCGAGAGACGACGGGATTTTAGATGAGTCAGATCCCGCACAGAAACTCGTCTTGAGAAAGCGAATAACATCATTGACATTTTTCTCAAGAACTCTCTCTCTCTGCTCGTTTTCAAGTGGTTCATTAAGCAGGAACGAATTCACAAATCTCTGCACAAAGTTTCCTACATTACACGACTTATTATTCGTCGATGTTTCAATGAAGATAAAAAACAAAAAAAAATAATCCATTGTTTATTAAAGCAAAAAATTGAACGATCATCAGTTTCAATCAACGAATCATTAAATACGTAGCAAGTTCTGAAAAAGATCCTCTTGAGAATTAGAAAGCAACAACTTCCATCTCGTTAAAAATTTTGATACAATTTTGTAAAAGGTATAAAGGCAAGAAAAATGAGTAATATTTATAAGTTGTAGATAAAATGTTAATATTCCTCATAATGCCATAAAACTATCATGCAGAGAATTTTATATCCATTGTTTCATAATAATATCCGTCTTAAATTTGTCCTGCACAAATTAAAAGTTTCTTCTATGAAATAAAAAAATAATACCTACTACTAAAATTCCAGGGATCAATCGAGAAATATCCTAAACAATTTAAACAGAAGCTTGGGATAGGTAGAAAATTAATAAATTTCAACCCATCGAAATGCAACATTATGTACTGTCGTTACATGGTGCAGCGCTAAAAATATATAATACAATATAAGCGAGTTTTGCAAATGCAACATACAAAAAAAGTACCTTCTTTAATCAGGATAAAATTTTCACAATAATTCAAAAAAATGTTGATTTATCAAATGAATTATTTGTCTTGTTTTGACTATGTTTGTTGACGTAAGACTGTAATTCCGATAAAGTACTATCAATGGAAGTCAATAATACAGAGTAGAGCAAAGATTGCAATAACGAGTGAGGGAGTAACAATGAATAACGATAACGAGAGAAAAAAGCGCTGGAGAAAGGACGGAGAAGCTAAAAATATTGAGGACTTTCGTTGAAGAATGACGTGATAAAAGGCCACGTCTGCCGTGTCGTTAACGATGCTACTTCTGTTGTCTGCACTCGAGTTCGTTCCCTCTCCCCTTCAACAAGCTCCCTTCGCGTGGGTCTCGATGGCAAATGGACTCTTCTTTTCTTACCGAATCACTCCTCGCATTTCCGCGACTAACTTTCCCACCTCTATTCATTCCTATTTTCTTTCAACATTTCGCTCCCTTCATCGACGTCTTGGATAATTGCATCGACTCCGAGTAACCCCTCGCCTCGTTGCGGGCTTATAAACACGTCTACGAGCGTTAGAACAACCATTCCCAAATATAATTTCAACCACGAATTAATCTATATAAATCAGAATGAAACGAGTCTAAAACTAATTTTCGGGCGTTAACTCGAAATGGAAGTAGGAAAATGAGAATCAGTGAGTTCTTGGAAATGGGCCTGAGCCTGCACACACTTGCTTCCTTTTATTACCTTTTCAAACACAATGTAACTTCACTCTATCAATAGATTCTCTTACGAATGGGAGAGAGAGAGAGACGAGACAAGACGAGACTTCTATAGGTAAATACATAAAAAACGTTCTTGATCAGAATCAGTAATATAACTCTGGAATGTATCTAACTTTTTTTAAATTCGAATTAGGATTGATATTGAAGTGTATTACTTTAAAGCAGTGATATGACGTTCCGTGTAGAACAATGAAATTTTCCGTTCCCTGATATCAAGGCGTCTTTTATATGCAAATGTTTGCGCAGCATCAAGAGTAGATTCGCAAAACAATGAAGGTGAAGGAGATAGGTGCAGAATTAAGCGACAGCTCATCCGTCCTTATTAGCCAAAGACGGAAGATGCAGCAGCATCTAGAGAAATCGAGAAAGCGAATGAAATACAAAACAACTTGAACAATATTATTACGTGGTTCATTTAAGTTAGATAACAACAAGCTAACTGGCGGAAAGGGAGGTGAAGGGGGATGAAGGAGATTTGATGATGATATAGTGAACTGGAAATAGACGCCTCTCCAACAGGAGCCATGGTAAGAGGTTAACTCTGATTTACTGGCAAGGTATACATATACTGGTGATAGCAATAGCTTACTATAGAATATCGGCTTCGTCTATTGCCTCTAGCCTAATTACATCCTGACCTCTAGGATATCCGAATAGCGGCACAAGCCACGGAGCCGAACAAGTTGATCGCGACTAAATTTCCAGGGTATAGCGTATCAGCTTCATTAATTTTTCTAGCAAACAAGGCTTCTAGTGTCTTACATCCCGAACAATGCATCCCTCATCCTATCCCTCAGATACTCGATTCCCTACTTTTGATTTTTTCAATCTAGAGATCGCAGGAAGAAAGACACAAGGATATTCCTTCTCTTCTAACCAAATTCTATCCTTGTCTTTCTTGATATCGTTAGTGAAAGAGTTCAATGCGGCAGCATTCTATTCCAGGAACGATAGCGCCTTTTATTTTATTTCTTATACCTCGAGTTTAATTAGTTCTCCGATAATACGGGTGCGCTATCTCTGACTAAAGGAAGGAAAAAGATAGAAGAAGACTATGGTCCCTCTGCCTGCAATGCAGACCACACTTTATCTCATCCATGTACCTTCCGGTTCAATCGAGAGTTTTTCCTCTTTCGCTCCCCAAGAAGTAACCCGCGCGACCTTTTTTATCTCTCTCGTTTGCTTCCCACACCCCACACGCGATTCGCCATTTTATTATGCAGATGAGTACTTATTCCAGAAGATAGAGGTCCTATGGAGTGTCCTGATTCGTAATAACGATATTGCCACGGGACATCTGGTGTTTGGCACTTTTGCCACCACCATGCAACGATTCTTGGCTTGTTTCCGCAGTAATGGCTATCATAAACGAGTGAGAACGGTGTCCCTCAAAGATTTCGTGTTAACGATTAGAGGCAGCGGTAGGAGTGTTCATTTTCCAAAGTATATAAATTGTCTGGCAGGGTTGTATCAAAATTTACAGGAAAGCTGCTCCGCTGCCTACGGGCCAGGACGTTGCAAGCCGAGAGAGAATTCGTCGGGATCACACAGTCAACGGACTGAAAGAGCGCCCTTTCGAAGCTTGCGATGCGTGCAGATGGTCACGCCCGGAAACTCACGCGTCGTTGCACACGACTGCACGAGCCAAGCTTTCGGGAGCAACAGAGACGGAGAGCAAGCGATGGTCTGGACAAGTTTGAAGTACCAAGAGGATCGAAATGTTTTGCTCTCTGTTTGCGTTCATGCGTTCGCGCATCTCTCGTTCACTTATACACGATGTATCCACTCTTTTCTCTCGTTTCCAATTTCGGATTTTGCCCCTCCATTCTAGAGAGGACAAAACGCCGCTCTGCGTGTGCCACCAATTAGGCCAACCCGATATCCGCTGCCAAAATCGTCTGGAGTTTCTCCTATACCTCCCAGCATTGGTGCGCACTCATTGGCCAATGATAATGGTTACTTGCTTTCCCGTTGATGCCACCTGCGAGGTTGAACGATACCGTTGCCATCATCGTTAACACCGAACTTCCCCATTATCTGTTCCCAACTCTTTAGTAAAACGACTATCAAGAGCCTCGTTTATTTGGATCTTCAAAGACTTGACAACAAAATTTTCGCCATAGAAAATTGATTCCAATAACCAAAATCTTCTACACAAGTGAGCTCTGGTATATCTCAATGAATCATAAGTTCCTTACCGAGACATCAGAAGAGTTTCGCAAGAAGCTAAATGTCGTGCAATTCCTCCATATAAGAGTTCGAAAAGATTCACGCTGGTGTATGTGCAGCCATTCTCGATCAATGAGGCATGAAATTGCTTTACGCAACGTACCCGTTATTTGCGAGGAATTTTGCGAAAGCCGACAGCGAGTGTCTGCCTCTCGTCCCATCCCCCGTAACGTTGATCGGCCGAGGGCGTAGATATGAGATTTTGCACACGAGGAGATTGGCCGTTTGATACAATAACCGAATATTATTCAATATTCATCGTCAGGGCACACGTTTGATTGCGCGTCCAAGCAATAATTGATGAACGCACTCAGTTCCGAGCCCTTTGCCACATGTCCCGCGCTAAATAAAATTCGATACCAATTTCAGCTTTTACAGGCCACCCCATAGGACTCGCGTGCTAACGGGCCGAAACTCCAACGCTCTGGAACGCGCACAGCGTACCCCCACGCTTTAGCCGTTATAACTGGTAGAAGACGAACTCTCATATTATTCGCTGAGTCCAGTAAAATCAACGAGCCGCAACCTGCCACCGATTGAGCCCTCCTATCGAATTCAACACTTTTTCCTATCAAAAGCTGTCGCTCTTTTGCTACCAATTTTGTGAATATTTTCAGCTGTATATTGATGCAACTTTTATTTTGCCATTACCACTGAATGTTTTAATACCAAGACTTATGTGGACAGAGAAACACAACATTTGGCTTGTGTATGACTGTACCATTCAATGATGATTTGTTATTGTTATTCTTCAATCATGGCAGAACACATCATCATGTGCATAATACATTTTTTCGATACCAAAGCTGTTGTGCTTAATTTGTCCCGTAAACAGTCTATTGCAATTAAATATATTCTTGTGAATTCATAAATCAAGTCGTTCACAGAGTAATTGATACCTTATCTCAACTTTTGGCAGCTCGAATCTTTTCGGGTATTGTTTGGTCTTTCAGCTTGAAATGAATCATTCTTTAGTCGAGCAGCTATAGTAGTCTAGGATTTTCTTCGAGGGATAGTCACATTCAATGAACCCCTGACCACCGTCGATTCATGACATCGCCAAGCGGAGGATTGAACGAAGAATAAACTAGTTCACGATTTGTTGGATGACCGTGATGGATAACAAAGACGCAAAGACTCGAAATAACAGCATCATCAGCCCCTGCACGCTGAAATGAAAAGGAGAGAGCGCAAGAGAAACCGAAACGGGTGAGTACCTTTTAGAGGCTTAAAGATTACATTCGGAGATGCGAAGGGAGGTTCGCAAGGTTCTGATATAGATGTAAGAGAATGCCGCCTTTAGCCTGAAGTACAGTAATGCTGGGAGCCAGTAGAGTCTCTCCAGTCGCGACACAACCCGCCAATTCTCACGAAGGATTCGACTCAACTTATATAATACTAGAAGGATGCGCTATCCGTTCCAATGGCATGCCCTACCATCACCTCCCTATACACAACTTTGGTTGGCTGTTCCTTCCCCTCATGCCAAGACATCCCGCGTTATACACGGCACCTTCCACACTCTCCGTTGCTCTCGACGATCCTCCTGGATTTTATGCTTCTCAGCGGTAACTGCTTTCGCTTCCTCTCCTTCTCCGCTACCCTGTGATTATCGTCTATAATTAATAAAGTTGTCGCTGATGGAATCCATCACACTTTGAGACAAGCGATGAATCACCCGATCCGGGATCGCCAAACACGACACATTCCGATGTCCAGTAGGATAATTCCAAAACTTCAAAGTCTTCTCAACAGCATCTCGCCCACGAGATAGTGAATCATCGGACAGAAATTCTATATCGGGAGAGGCTGAATTTGCAATAATCGCGTTACTCGAACGCAGACGGATATAAATCACGCTTTCCAATTTCTCTTTTTTTTACATGGTCAATGCCTTTCAATCGTTGGTTTTACACAACGTGGTACTACATACATATATGGAAGACCGTATTACACGAAACAAGCTGATGGATACCCATCACAGTGCCTTTGGTATATGGAAACGTTTAAAGTGAACGTTCCCGGAAATTTATTCCACTTTCCCCAGTTACGAAATTATTTGACAACTCGATTGATGTGCCCAAAGGAAATATGATTTTCACTGAATACTGTTAGGAACAATAATGCTGCCCGTAGTTAATACAACCTAATTACATTTATGAAAACAATCAGCTTATATCACATATGTGACAGCAATAGAATATTACAACGGTGTCGATAATAATGATGCAATATTCATCAATACAAATCAACACCTTCAAATCCTTATTGGATACGAATTCGGTTTTCATGAAATGAAATACAAAATCCAGGCATTAATAAATGATTTTAGGGTGAAATTGTCTGTCGAATCTCGTAGTACTAAATGAATTAAGCTACAGTTGTAAACTTGTGAACAGAAATTCAACTAAAAAAGTAAATTTGATAATTTTACTTTTTACAAAATGTAACATTTTCGAATTTGCACTAACGAACAATTTAAGGATTAATGATGGGCACTACAAGAATTTGACTATGACCATATTTCTTAGATTACAATTCATAGACATTTGTACTGCAATAAAAAATTTATAAATTGCGTTCTAATAACAAGGCAGTTTGTAATATAATCTCGCAGCTTAAGAATGGAATTGAAACATCGGTTATAGGAAAAACCTATAATTTCCATTTATCTTCGTTCCATTAATCCTCATTTCATTTTTCATTTGTTATCGGTTCATCGTTCGGTCCTAACTTAAAAATATTATCTAAGACTCGACTCCATGAATGAAAACAGTAAAACTAAACTATACTTAAAATTAACCAGTACGGAAGAGTCTTATATCCCGGGGACGAATTTGCGATAGTTAAGCATCCACGGGGTAATTAAGAAGCTCTACGCTGGTAGATAAGTTTCTCGGTATTCGCGAAAATCTATCTGCACTCTCATTAAGGATTTGGCTTCCGGTGCGATGTATTCGGTGGCTTCGTCGGAAGAGCAACAATCTGGGAGAGTGTGTAATGCAATGCAGACCGAAAGAGCTTTCTCCATCCTCGACATTCACGTACATGAATACCTAAATATGCAAATAACGAATACGTACACGCCGAAGAGGCGACGTTAGACATTTCTCGGCGCGCCTTCGGGCGTTTCTCTCCTTCCGGTGTCTGCGTAAGCTTCGAGCCCGATTCTCGAGGGCGCGAACGTTGGACGTGAAACTGATTTCTCCTCCTCGTTATCGCGCTGTGTGGAGTCTGCGATTCCGGGACCTTCGACCGATCTCCCTGGCAGAAACTTTATCAGAATTCGAGCGAAACTTGTCGAATATCAGAGCCTTGCATTTCCAGTACTCATAAATAGCTTTAATTTTGGCGAAATTCGTAAAAGAGATTCTACAACGATGAAAAAATAGAGAAATAGAATAGAGTAGGTGGCTGGAAAAAATAAGGTTGGGGAACGAGAATTTGGCTGGGTAAGCTTGGCACTCGGCTCTAAGAGCAACGGGAGAGAGTGTGAAGGGGTCGAAAATAGCTACGATTGCAGAATCTTTCGAACGGATCGGACCACAGCGATTCACGTACGTAATAAAAAAAGGGGAAAAAACAGTAGGAAAAGGTTAAAGGAGGTTGGGAACAAGCTCGAGCAGCAGCGCGGCGCCTCTCCTGCAGTTTTCATCGAAGGCAAGACAAACGTCGCTCGAGGTAAGATGGAATAAAAAAGAAGTCACGACGTTAACCTTCTTCTGGCGGACGGGTGCTGGTATTTATTTTGGCAGACTGCGAATACCAGATGCATCCCTTCGAATGGACCCAAAGAGCGCTTTTCGCTTTTTTCTATCCATTTTTTTTATCTACGTACGAATTCAGTCTGGCCAGGGGGCGAGGAGAGTCCTGGAAAATCGGTACTGAGAAATCCGAGATCTGCAGTCACGCCACGTTCCCCGTAGGCTCGACAGTCTCGACGGTGAACCGGATGAGAAGCGAGAAAAGATTCCAGGATGGAAGATATTCTACAGAAACATTTCGAATGAGCGAGCGTGAAGGAAAGAGCCCACAGATAAGGATGCAAAGGGACAATATGTGAAGTAGAAAATGTTCCAATGCGCAACGTTACTCGCCAAACTACGTGGACTCTCGCTTCGGAAATCAACAATAGAAGAAGAGACGAACCTTTCCACCGAGATTTTTCCAACGGATAGAAAATTGGATAAGAGTGCACGAATATCTGACGCGAAGGGTACGTGAAGTCTGTCACGTACTTTTCAATTTAAAAAAAATCGAAACATTTTTATTTATTTTTGGAAATTACAAGTTTTTTTGTAAGCTGTAATAATTTTGATGGTTGCTGAACAGAATATTTCAATTCCAATTTCATCATCTGATTTGTAAATTTTAATCGCGATTCGATATATTTGAGTCTTTCTTTTCACATTCGTATACAGTCTCGATTTTCAACTTCGATAAAGTGAATAGAATTTCGTACGTCACGTTTTTCGTGAATACGTGAGAAATCCGAGATTCCTCTATATATGTATACAAATGAATAGAAGAGTGAAATGAAATGTTCCTATGTATTTTCGGTAGAGTGTTTCGCAAAATGCATAGAATTTTTCATGCAGCGGGATCGTGATGGCGCAAGGATATCCGGAGACATTGCATCAGAATATCGCACAGTCCCAATAAACGATTGTCGTAGATGATCAATAAGTCCTAACGCAGAAACCAAATCACCGAAATTCTCGCAACTGAAAGAGCAAATAAAAGAGTATCCATGAAATAGTGCAAAATTTCGTAACTGTCATTAATCGCGATTTTTTCGCGATCCTTGACCTTTTCTCAATATTCATCGAGGATTGATAAATATAAAAAACCGCACAAGACAATACGACCTCGAACGAAATGGATTGCACGCGATGTTGCAGCCTCAAGGTGATCAAAGATTTAGATGAAAAAAAAAAGAAAGTGAGCGAAAAAAGAGAAAAAGAGAGGGACAGGAATAAAGGGTGGTGGTGAAAATGGAAGGGGGAGAGAGGAAAGAGAAAAGCATCAAATATGCCGGATATAACGTCTGATTGCCGAGTCTATACGACACCTTAAGGACCGACACACTGAAATCTTTTATGAGACTTTTGCTCCTGAGGGAAAGCGTCGCTGACGCGAGGAAAGGGTATCAACGTTCAAAATAGCTCTTCCACATCGGATGATAGTAATTTCCGTTCGTCTGAGTGATAAAAGACGAAAAGAAAGAGAACGAGAATCCTGGATAAAGAGACAAAGTCAAAAAACTCAGCCGAGAGAAAAGAAGGATAGGAAAGAAAGAAAAAAGAATCGCGTTCGAAATTTTTTTTCCCAAATTCCGCAGAATTTTTTTTTCGATCTTCTCGAATAATTACGATTTGAAGCCGTTGACTCGAAAAAATCGTTTTCCGACGCTCAGGCTATAATCTTGTACGAGCGAGCCTGCAGAGACAAAGCTCGTCGACCAGTTTTCACGGAACGGCCAATTTCTGCGGGAACGATTTTTCGAGAAATTTCTTCAGAAGCGTGCCTCGACCTCGCTACTTTTATTTTCATTTTTCGACGACGCTATAAATTTCGCGAATCCAGAAAAAAGAACAAAGACAAGGTTTGTTTTCGACAAAGAGAAAACAGTGAAAATGATGAAAAAAAATATAAATTTTTTTTATCGCAAAAAAGTAAGTTCAGCTGAGAATAACGACATATTATTTTTTTTCTTTCCTTTATTTCTATTCAAGTGCAGAGGTATTATCTAAGTATTAGTTGATGTAGAATGAGAGAGAATTGATGGGTCATCGCACAAGGCATGCTTTTGATAGCAGCGAGTATTCCCAGGATGCACGTTACGCTTTCTGACTTTTACTTGTTCAGGAGATTTTCGTCTCTGTTTTATTCTCGTGGGAAAAATAGCTCATCAATCGTGCTCCCACCTCGCTTATCTCCAAATAAGATTTTTCCGTTTCCAGATATCAGCGCAATCACGTGAAAAGTTTCATTCCATCGAAATAAAAACAAAAGACCGAATAATAGTACCAGTAACAACAAGAGAATAAATGAAATATTGAAAATATTATAACAAAATTTAACAACGGAATTATAAATGAACGAAATTAACTGCTCATTAAAAACGTGACGATTCATCGTAATTGTTACAAATATTTCTCAAATATTGTGTAAAATTTTATAATCCTGGATATCAATAAATTTGTTGAAACGAATCTGGAAATTACAACACCCGAATTCCTAAAATATCGCGCCTCTCCCCTGATTTCAAAGTTTACCATATTCTATTATGCAACTTTGGACGAAATGATATTCATCTTCAAATTGCGAAGAATTGAGAGAAAGTTTGATGATTTCATTCAGAGCACCCGATCGGAAATATTTCTCATAATTTTTGTCATTTTTCACACGTTGCAAACAATTGAACTTTTTAAATTAAAATTGATTTTTGTACGTATAATGCGATTAGCATCAAATACTTGTGCCATCCGAACGTCGTAGGATGATTGCGCAATTGAGCGCGTAATTAATCCATGATCCCGATAATTGCGATCATCGAGGAGAGACGTTGGTAATTGTGGTTATTCGACAGGAAATCATGAGCGAGCAAAAATCTTGAAAATAATAGAGACGGACTTGTAACATTAGCATCTTAGTTGAGCGTACATGATTCGCGTGAGCAAGACATATCGATGGTATTTTCTATGCTAATCAGCATTGGAACGCGTCTCTGCATTGCGGAATTTCCTAAGTTCCGCTACGCTCTCTTCCACATCATTGATCGATTACGAAATATCGATTCGAGGAAACTACGATCGGACTTTACCGACGATAAAAAAATCAAATACAAAGACAAAATGTACACTAAAACTATCGAAACTGATCGAAGCTCAAGATTTGGTATACTCACTAGCAACGAAGTAGGTTAACCTTGACTCGACTTCGTTTTTTTAAATAATTTTTACTGGACGCCACTTATCCATTGCTCGTTATACCAGAAAAAATCTGTAATTTCAAGAGATATCTTTATTTATTCACTGAACTTTGACGTTTAGTAGTTCACGCCTCCTCTTACTCTAATTGATATAATTCAATGTCGTGTTTAATTATGTTTATCTACTTTTTGTTTTCACGAATTAAACTTTTTTTCTCGACATACCTTTTGTTACAGATTTAATGAAAACATTTTTTTTTATGACATTTTTTATTAACGATTTATTATTGTTTGTTGAGCTAGATTTACGTAAATGACGATTAAACAAAAATATTTTTTTTTAAAAAAGTATTCTGGGATAATGACAAATGAGCTGTCCTACAAAAAAATATACGAAATCGTTATGTAACGAAAGGAAAAAATTTTCAAAATATCAAGCTGAATGTAAATAGGTATAGTAAAGTCCTAAAACTGCACATGCGGTTTCTATTTATTACTCACTTGGCGTCAAAACGCACTGTCGTGACTTCCGATTATTCACGTAAAATTTTTCAATATAAATTGCCATTTCATAATTCATAATTGTTCAGATCCATTTATTGACGTTTGTATAAATCTGACATTCTTAAAAAGCGTTGATTTTTTATGAATTTTTTTTTTCTCATAAATCCAAATGACAAAATTTATGTTAAATTTTTTAATAATAAAAATATATTGTTTTGATAACGATGTTCATATGTAGATTAGTTTGTTTTGTAAGTTTTCAATAACTGAATTTTTATTCCGCAATATGTAATCGCTTAATTACGGTTAATTATTTTTTTCAATATATTCCTTTTATAAAGTAAAACCGTTGATTATCTTCTATTCGCGATAAATTTTTCTCACAGATACAATTGAAAAAAATTAATGCTAACCATTTTGTTAATGGAAATTTATTGTTTCGTGAGTAATCTTTGTTTAGGTGTGGATTTTTATCGTTAGAGTTTATTCATTCGGAACGCTAATTGACTTCGAAATACTTCGCAGCGTGGAATCTTTTCACTTTCATTTTATTGTGAAAAAAATTGGAGGTTCCTCGGGATTGCGAGCGGATGTTTTATGAGTCAGGTTTTTAGAGACCAAAGACGACACGTATTTTCATCCGCAGGTGAGCATTGACCGAGTCACAACAACTATCACTTTTTATCGTCGTAGCCTAGAAGTATTCGCGCCATCGGGAACGCTTACTTCGTTTTCGTTACTCTGAACTTTCTCTTTCTACAAGTCATTCAGATCGATGCCGACGATACGATGAAAAAATCAAACTCACAATTCTCAGCATATTCTCCTTCATTTAAAATAATTTCCATAAGCGGTAATAATTAATGAACCTCAAAATACCGGTATCGAATTTTTTAAACAATTATTCAATATTGTATAATTAAATATGAAACGAAATTAGAATTCACTTTCGTGCACTTACGAAAGCGGAAAAAATTTCTTTTTTGACTCACCGATTTTTTACTGTCAACTCTGCCTCGTCAATCGAATTTCTTCACGTCCCTTTTTCATATTCAATTTCATTCGAACGCGGTACTATGCGTTTTTCTTTCACATCAGATCCCAAGCGTTTGACAAAGTTGATTTAACATCAGGGTTGAGGTGAAACCACATTCTTTCAGCCTCACCTGGAACGTTTTTAAACAATCTCCGAAACGATCTTGTGTCGGACCATAATTTGTCTCCGTAGACGTTGGGTCATTGGGGAGAAAAAAGAATGAACTGGGTGCAGATTGATTTGCGGTCCAAGGTCGAAACGAAGGGACGAGGGACGAAAATGTTTCGGTGTTTTATTCATTATTCTTTTAAATTTTAAAACTATCAGTATCGTAATTATTTTTTTTTTTATATTTTTGCATAATTTTGGTACATACATGCATCAAGGGACACGATAGCAGCTCGACGTAAAGTATGAAAGAAAAAGAGATATTATTATGGGGGAAGGGGGGCAAAATGGGTACCCCAAAAATTTGGTGAAATTCTCTTTGCTGAGAACATTATATTTGGTAATTTGAAAACACATTTAAACAAAAATAAAGTTTAAAAATCATAGCAGATAGAAAAAAATCATTTTTCTCGGGAATGAGACGCTTTAAACGAAAATTAAAATAAATCATCAATTAATTACTTGAAACAAGTTGTCAAAGCTAATAATAAGTTAACAGATTTTGAAAAAAAAATTTTTTACTTTTTGGAGGGGTCCTCATTTTGTTCACGGAAATTTTTTTCTCTCATGGTACCTGAAAATTTTACTTCTTGCCTTTCATTGTGATTAAAAAACAAAATATTCGACATATTTAAACCCTTCTGGAATCGTAAGATTTTCACAAGTACACCACTCTCTCCCCCTACCCTACATAAAATTTAGAACCAAGAAAATGAAAAACAATAATAATTAATTTATAATAATTCTTATATTATTGTTGTTTTTTTCATGTTGTTTTTTTATCGTCAACCCGATCTGATTACTCTTCCCAACGATGTGCAAGGAGGTGAAAAAATTAATGGATTTTCTTTGAAAACAAAGGATAATACGATACAAATTCATTCGACTCACGTTGTAACGAGTCTGTGTCTCGATTCGGAGTGTTTGAATCGGTGGCGGAAGAGCGTGACAAAATTTGTTGACCAGTGCACTTTTTCGATTGACACTCGAATGTTTCGACGTCACACAACGATGAACTGCCCGCTTCTCTGCTTTTCCGTCTTTTCTCTCTTTCACTCTCGGTGTTCACACGTTTTGCGTACAGTAAGGGCTAACTGAAATCACAAAGCGTGGCAAAAAAATGAATACGTTTTTCCAACAATAATTGAAAATCTGTCAATGTCTTTCTACCATAAAATATCGACGTTCCTCTTTTTTTATTCCGACAGTTCTCCGATCAATAAAAACAATCAGCCTGAAAATTTGCTGTATTGCGTCAATAATTATTTATTTTTATTCTTATTAACAAATGATAAAAATTTATGACATTATGTGTAAAAAATTATCAGTTGAAAATTAATTTGATGCACAATGAAATGAGAGTAAAAAAGATCTCGACGCATTTCAAATCGGTAAAAAAAAAGAATTTAAGTTGCGTTGGGAAATTTATACGAAATTTATGGAATATTCCGACGGTGAATAAATATTGTTTCCGAATTTAGGATGACAAAGAGTACGAAAAACTTTCCATGTTTGAAGACAGCTAGAAAACCAGTGAGAGTGAAAAAAATAGAAAAAAAAGAAAGAGGATTCTTGCCAAACCGACCAGTTAAATCCCACATCGTCGAATGCGTATGGGAATTTATTCTCCTTTCCCTTTGGTGACCACCGGTCACGACGAGCCTCGGACTCTCGTTTCTCATTTTGCCAACACACATGAGAGAGAGAGACCTGCTGACTCGTCAAAACAGTCTTTCGATTGACGTTCAACAAGCAAGACGTGCGTCGCTACCGTAATTGAGATTTTACCGGATTTCAGTGTTCGTTCGCGTTGCACTGGGGATTTTATTTAACAAACAATCATTAAAATTAAAAAAATTAAATCCAGAGACGAAAAATCATCAAGAAATTCAAATTCCCCGCGAAAAAAATATTAACATGCGTTCGATGCTCGTATAAACTGTGATAATTTTTTAATACAAAATGTAGCTGTAAAAAATGTATTCTCATGAATATTGAAACAAATTTGAATCTATTTTCTTCCGCTTTCCGAAACCATAAATCTTTGCCGCGCTCCCGATGACTTTTTCTTCAGGCGACAAAGGTTCATTTTAAAAAAATCCTCATTTTATGTTAATCGAAAATCGATCGTAAATCAAAAAGTGACCGCAATTTTCGAAAAAAAACCAGAACAGTGAATAAAACAAAAGTTTCGAATAATGTTGTTGATTTTAAGAAAAAAGTAGTCTCTAATCACGTGACAAATGAAAAAACAGTGAAGCGATCGTTTAAAAGTGACACTGAACAAGCGAGAGGCTTGAAAGATTGGAAAATGTGCAGAAGATCGATAATGACGTGGTTCGCGTGGCTCATGATCGCAGGATTTTTTACTTCTGTGTTCACGGAGAGCAAAAACATTTTAAGGATCGATACCGTTTTGGATAAACATGATTTTTCGAATCTCGAGTACGCGGTCGAAGATGTAAATATGCTGCCGATATTGTCACGCGATTTGACACTCCTCGAGCGCGCGATCGACTCGATAGACGAAGGAAAGTGTCGCGATCACGGTAAACTCTTATTCGAGGGTCTGAAAAATTTAACAACCTGGGCCGTCAAGTTTTACGACGCCTCCGGAAAATTTCCGGAGGGTGTTTTCGGCGGCTCTTTATATCAGTTCGGCAATTTCGATGAGTGCCTCGAGATCGGTGATGATAATTCCGATGAGACGCCGATCGGCGTAAGAGGACAATATTGTCTGGGTCAGGTGGAAATTTTCGTCCCGGAAAGTTACACGAAAAAAGTTGGCACCGTTTGGACGAATTTTCAACGGGACATAGAACGTCATCAGGAAACGATCGACGAACTTCACATGGGCATTTGCGTGCCCGCGTCTTGCTCCAATTTTCAGGTCGAACGCGTTATTCAGCGTGTACTGTCGGTCGCGTTCGGAAACTCAAAAATTCGTCTGGATTTCAGAATCCCTGAGAATCAGTGCTACAACAATGAGCCTATTCACACGGATACCTTGGATGTTGTTTACATGTATGTTCGTTAAAAAAAATTATTCAAAAACTGGACGGATAAATTTTGCTCCGCACCGAGTTTTTCAAAATTATGTCGAGAATTTAGATTTTTCCTTATTGTCAGAGACTTCAGTTTCTTTTATTCTAAAATGTTGAACTGACGAAAACTTTTTTGGTTTAGAAAATTATATGAAATTAATACGGAGACAACCAAAAAATAACAATTTGTCAATCTAAATTATTCGATGTGAGCGAAAAAAATAACTGCACGCATAACTTTCATACATGCCACTCAAAAATATGCAAACTTTAAATTTTTCACGACTTGCGAGTTTTTTAGAGTCAACTATTTTGATTAAAAAAAGGTAACCGGAAAGTTTTTAATGCTGCGTCAAGTCTGGGAATCCAATAAGTTATCACGAAAGTCTGTTGAGTTGAAATCTTGTTTTTAAAACACCGATTCGCGATTACTTTTTCCCAACGCACGTGCAACGATGCTTTGATTATTTTCATACAGGATGTTTCTGAGTTTATAAAATGATTATGAAACGAGCAACAAACGTCTCGTAAAAATGTTACTGTTTTCACCATTTAAGAAAGTTACAGAATTTTTTATTATACAATACTTATTTTTGGCTCTTACGGTACTTTCAAGCAAATTAAGAATACATAAAAGGTTAAAAAAATTATAAATATTATTTAAAATATTGATAAATAAATTATAATTTTGTAAAATTGTATTTCAGGAGTATTATTTCTGTGATTTTCTCGATAATCGTCGTGGGAACGATTTTCCATGTAGCACATATGAAAAAAAAGAGTAATTCACCACGCGGAGTAGTGCCCGAAATTCTGACAGCATTTTCACTGATATCGAATATAAAAAAGCTCTTCGGCCCAGCGAACGATGATGGGCTTAACATCGACATCATATCGGGAATAAAATTTATCGCGATGTTGCTGATCATAGCGGGACACACTCTCGTATTCGTCGTCAGTGGTCCAGTATTGAACAAAAAATTTTGGCAAGAGGTAAAAAAAGATTCTACTCTCTCGAAAACGAATGAAATGTAAAAAGCTCAACGTAACTCGACATATTTTTCCACCAGGCGATCGGAAAAGTGGAAAATTCGATTTTTCTCAACAATCCGCTGCTAGTCGATACATTTTTGTTTCTCAGTGGATTTCTCCTCTGTCGCTTGCTGCTCCGTGAACTGGACAAGAGAAAATCCATAAACTTCTTTTTACTCTACGTTTGCCGATATATCAGGTACATATTTTATTATCTCCTTACTAATTTTATCTAATTCATTAATATTCATTCATGATATTTTTTATCATTCATAATCAAATTAATTAATTTATTATTGTTCGAAAATTGTCATATTTTTCAATCTTATTAGAGGATTCGTAATCACCACAAATTCTTTCGATAATGCAATATTCAGTACTACATTTGGAATTTGCCATTGACACTTTCGTCAAAGGTGTTTAAATTAATTTAAATTAAATTAAATCAATCAGTACTGCATTTGAATTTATTCCAGATTGACACCGGCTTACCTGGTGATGGTAGGATTATACCTCACGTGGTTGCCACGAATAAATTCTGGACCTCTCTGGTACCGAATGACCCAGGAAAAAGAACGTTGCAGAGCTTCCTGGTGGACGAACATCCTGTACATCAATAATTACGTTAACACCGATCAATTGGTAATTACTAGCGTGTGTTTTCTCATAAATCACTCTTGCACTCAAGTTTTTGCGATCTGAAAAAAGCAATTGAGACATATTGGTGCTGTTTTTCCTCTGACCTTTGGAGTAAATCTCGCTTTATAATGCATATTTGATTACAGTGTATGTTCCAGTCGTGGTACTTGTCGGTGGACACTCAGCTTTTTATCCTAGCACCAGCTATTATTTATCCTCTGTGGAAATGGCGTCGTCCTGGTGAATTTATTTTAGCCGTAGTGACTGGACTCGCGATGGGTATTCCATTTATAATTACTCTTCTCGATCATTTGGATCCAACCTTGATGATCTACACACGGTGAGAATTTTTTTTTTTCATTATTCACCCATTTTTTGTCATAAATCGATTAATCAATTTCATGCATATTTTTGCATTTTGCATAGCTAAATGTAATGTGGAACATTCTTTTTTTCTAGAGAGATTAAGGATATATCGACTAATCATTATTTCAAAGACAATTACATAAAAACTCATATGAGAGCAAGCTCTTACTGTTTTGGAATTATATATGGCTACATAGCTTATCGAATACAGACGTCAAATTATAAATTATCCAAGGTAATGTTTGCGTAATGTACGTTTATTGGAGCAACGAAATTGAATGCATAATCTTGTGAAATAAGAAATTTCCTTTTTTCTTCAGAATGCGGTAAGAGTGGGTTGGGTCATCGCGAGCTTATCGTTAATACTTTCGATGTGTTCCATTAGTATTTTTTATGGGCCTAGGAAAAATTTTACCGCGATTGAAGCGGCGCTTTATTCGTCGCTGCATCGAGCTCTCTGGAGTGCGGGCACAGGTTGGGTCGTTCTCGCCTGCATAACCGATAATTCCGGTAACATTTTTTATTCCCGCTGACACTCCATGATATTTACTTGTACACAGGTTATTTTACGATAGCGAACTAAAATTGGAAAATTTTTGTTCCTTTTACAGGGCCAGTGAAAAATTTTTTGAAGTGGAGACCGTTCGTACCTCTAAGTCGTTTAACTTACTCGGCTTACCTCGTTAATGGTTTGGTCGAACTGCATGGAATCTCAACATCGAGGTCTCCCCAGCATTTGGACAAAATAGACTTGGTACAATTAATTGACAAATTAAAATGATACAATTTTGATCAATTCAACATGTTTCTGCCTTTAGTTATTTGAGACTATGTTTATTCAGGAAAAACTCATTATTCCTCAGAATGAATTTCTCGTGAGAAAATGCATTTTTTTGCTCATTTCAAAATTTTTACAGCTAGGCAAAGTATTATCTCATCTGATGATGACATTCATTGGTGCTGTATTACTCTCGACGATGTTTGAAGCACCGATTCTCAGACTGGAAAAAATACTTCGAAGACCTGGTAAGCTATTTAAGAAATAGTGACAATAGAATTTAAAAAAACAGAGTTAATTCAATACAATCAATATAATTATAATTAATAATAATATGTAATTGTTCGCAGGTTCGAGAGCGACGGAGGATCTAAAAAAGTGCGAAAACACAAGAACCGAAGAGGATTATTAGAATAAATTTAAAGTATAAAATTTACATTATATTTTTGTACGTAAAACGAATTGACAGTTTGAAGAGAATAAGAAAAAACTGTGAGCAAGTACAACGATCGAATAATCTCGTACCGAGATTAAACTAAACTCTTAACATAAGCCAAGATTTGTATATTAAGAACAATCGACCATTACATAATTAATCATCAACTTTTACCTTACTACGATAAACGGGGAGATATCAAAGTCTCAAAAAAGAATAACAAATCAATGTGACTATATATACTCACAAGCTCTGATTATTTATTGAGACTAGTGTCTTCGTGTTCTCGCGCAAGCAATCCAATAAAAAAAATTGTTTCTAAAACGAAACTCATAAAAAATGTTCACCTTATGAGATGATTTCCTTATACTTCGATTTCCTTATTCTACATAGCAATGACTACCTTCTCTAAAAACGGCAAAATTTCGCAAATGATCCGTCGATTTTCGTGCTGGCTCTCGGTCTATGAATACATTATTTCTGAGAAAAGTTCATGTCATTACCTGAATCTCTTCCAAAAGTGACGATGATCTTTAAAAATTCAGTTGCATTGGACCTTAACATTCGAGATCGCTCCAGATTTTGAGCCATATACACTTGACAGAATTAATAAGTCAAACATTAATTTTAGTTACATTTTAGTCATGTTTTCAGCTTTCAAAATTCTTAAACATCGGGGATTTATGTATTTATAATCATTTCATTCAGTGTACTAAAATTGATGTCATTCGGCACATTTCTTGAAGTTCAAGGCATCAACTCTCAGGCTGCAAAAGTTGCTTTGACACTGTCGCAAATATTTGTTCAAAAACACAATAATGGCAAGTAATCAATAGTAATAAGCGATACGTAACACGTAAAAATATACGAAAACTAGGAGAGCATTACCAAAATAAATTTCCAAATATGTACATTGTACATTATATTTTTAAACGTAAATCCAATAGTCTAATAAATTTAATGAGAATGAGAATAATAAAACAGTGCAACAATAGCTCTAAATGCTCCAAAGAAAAAACAAAAATTCTATATCCATGAGCTTCCTCCGTTTATTGTAAGCCAAATAAAAGTAAAACGCCAGCTGTATAGAGAATATCGAAGGAATAGAGACGAACAGTTCAAATACAAATTAAAACAATTTAGTCAGAACATTCAAAAAATGATCTCACAGTATAAAACCGCTGGTTAAAGGCTTGCGAAGAAATACAGGCACAAAAAGGAAAAAACTACTGGAGAACGATAAAAAAAGGCCAAATACAACCCAAAAAAAGCTACGGATGATCTACAGTGTAACGGAAAAATTCTAACTGCGGCTCAAGAAAAAGCCGAAGCCTTCGCTGAATATTACCAAAAAACCTTTTTTTTCACCGAAGACAGAAACTTTTCAGTTGAAAACTTTAGAAACGTTT